>JAECMU010038493.1:4054-33271 GCA_016106625.1 Dracogyra subfuscus
GTGTGAGATGTGAGTGTCCCCAGGACATTTGATAGATACGTCTGTATTTGAAGGGGATGGGGTGGGGGCAGTTGTCACGTGTCCCTGGGACATTTGTGTGTAGGATGTGAGTGTCCCCGGGACTTTTGATAGATAACGCCTGTTCAGTTGGTCAGAGAACTTAAGGTACAGTGGACGTGCCATGGATTGTGTGCTAAAAGACTGTCCCATTCCAGGATGTTTTACAAAGCAGCTTTCTAAGTTATCAAATCATCTCTTTAATGTGCACAAGATGTCAAAAGCTGATAGAAAAGCTTGGTTAAATGGGGTGAAAAATATGACCTCTCCACCGGCCCTTGTGGAGCGGTGGTAGTGAAATGTCTCAAGAATATAGCCTCGTACCTATCGCACCTTGTACTAATGTCTCTCAGGTGCCACTTTTTCTGGAAAAACAAAGTGGGTGTACAGATCTTTTTTAAATCTGGACAGCTTGTATGACAATGATCCTCCCAAAAAGGGACTATACTGTTATGGCGTATATCAAGACCTGTTTGACGAGATGGAACGTGTGATACCCAATCTGACCATGCATGAAGGATTACCTTCTAAGGGTGTATTAGAGGCGTTTGCCGATGGACAACATGGTCTGATAGTATTAGACGATCTGATTCAACAGGTCTTGGTGCGTCCAGACATGGAACTGTTATTTACCCAGGGGTGCCATCATAGGCATCTGAGTGTGATTTTTGTCACACAGAACTTGTACAGTCAAGGTAAATGTGCACGGACCATCATGCTGAACACTGATTATCTGATCTTATTCAAGAACGTTCGAGATGCGTCTCAGCTCAACACTCTGGGCCGCCAGTTGTTTCCCGGGCGTGGTGGTGCATTGGTCGAGGCTTATCGAGATGTCATGAAGACACCCTTTGGATATCTAGTTGTCGATATGACGCCACAGGGCAGAGACGATCTGAGATTGAGAACACACATCTGGTATATCCACCAGACAGAAGAGAGAACTGTTTAGCAAACGAGGATCCGTCATTGTCTTAATTATTCAAGCAAATCTACCCTTTCTGAAGGATCATGCAACATCTTAACAAGTGCGTGCTGATACCCCGGGAGAAGTATGAACGATTATTGAATAGAATGAAAAAAATCGAAAAAGACCCTGTGCTCCAAAAAGGTGAGGGGTCAGAAAATACCCCCACCATAAAACAACTTCCAAACACCCTGGCTAAACCCATTCATCATCTCGATCTACTGAACGGCCTCATAATGGATCCCAACCAAAGATTGAGGAGGGATGCTCAAGGACACCTTCATTACAAAAATAAGTTGGACCCCCAAGAGGATGGACTGAAAGTATCACCGAGACAAAAGCCTTCTAAAGATGCCCTCATGTCTGAAATGATGATACGCAGAGCTTGGCCTCCTGGCATTAACAAGTCTGTTGGGAAGAACGTCAAGAAGAAGAATAAGAGATTGTATCGATGGATTTCCCTGTAACATTGACATGTTGTAAGCCTAATAAAAAATGAATTAAAAAAAAAACCATGTTGTTGTTTTCAAAGAATTTTATTTCTAATTCTAGACACATGCACATATATATATATAATAATAATAATAATAATAATAATAATAATAGAATGGACATAGTTCTACTATTACACCTTAAAAAAAGCGCAAACAAAAAGAACCCTTTTACAGACAATGATTAAAATAATTTAAAGCAAATCTGTACACAAGTAGGTCTTTCATTAGAGTGTCATCTTTTGAAAAATAATTTTGAATATCATACATTTTATAGTCTCTGACTTTTAGCAATATAAAAAACAGAGCATAGAGTCCACACGTGTCACTATCTGCACTTTGAAGCACTTCCTCATTGTAGCTAAGGCTTTTGCTGAAACATCTTTAAAAAGTCTCAAATCCGTAGGTACTTTGGGCTCCTCCAAAACTGTCAAAAAATTCACTTCTCTGATCGTTTTGAAGCCAAATGGCCACCCAATGCTTTCCAGGGTGTACTGACGCTTGTGTATTTACAATCAGTCCACAAGGGTAGTTGGCCACTCGTCTAGGCAGTTGATCTGCTGCACATACGTTTGTTGCATGATGCTTGGCAACTCTGTCATTCTCAAGAACACAATGGAGCTGCAAGGTGTTCATGCTGTATTAAATATAATGTCTCTAGCCTGGTCCACTTCTAGTAGCACATTATCTTCAGAGTACACCAAGCAGTTGACCATCTCGGGAAGTGCTTTAGCGAAATGCAGGTCCAGGCGCAGATTGCCTCTTTTTATAAGATCGATCTGATTGACACCTTCTTTCTGGTCGTTGGATTCTAGACAGAATTGATAGATGGCATATCCTCTATTGAAATCCTTTCTGCCAATAGGCAATCCCTGTGGTGTTCGATGCCCATCAAATAGATTGTTGTAGGCCGTCACATATGACGTGTCACTAACGTGAAGACGCTGCGATGGCAAAGATTCACCATCTACGTACAGGGCTATAGTGGACAGAGAAAACCTCTCGAAATTGTAAGGATTCTTCTTATAATCTCCATTCATGGCTTCAGCCGAAACCAAGAACACGATCACTTTATTGGGGAATTTGTTCTGAAACACCTGATCCCAGGTGAAGCTCAACTGCCCTTTGGGAATGGAGGCCACTTTGATATCTGTCTGAGTAAAAGGGTATTTGGCAATGGTGGACTCCAATGTCTTAGCATGACTGGCAATGAGCGATGTGTTGGGTCGTATTTTGCAGAGGCATAGATATATGTCTTCCACCTTAACTCTGTAATTGCCCTGCAACACATTCGACATGATATTAAAAAGGCTGGAAGATGGATACAGCTTGATCTGCAGATTGACGCCGTTAAGCAGGTAACGTTGAGAATTCATAAAATCTTCATACAGAGGGCCTTCCATGTCCACTAGTTTACTTTCTTTCGAAATGACGCCACGGTTAACGAGCCCCGAATTGATTGCCATTACTGGATCCGATTCGTTAATGCCGTCTGTAGTGTCGTAGTAATACAGTTGAGATTGTAAATAGGAGTCTTGGCCCTCTGCTGCTTGATCGAGTAGCGTTTTCAGGTAACTCTTGTAGGGATACAAACTGGTCGAACTAGTAATTAGTTTACCATTCAGGGCTATGTCTATTTGAGACCGCAGACTGTGGAGCCAGTTGTTGATGGGTGCCACATGTTCATCTTTATCTAGGGAGGTCCCATCTGCTTTAAAGGGACATACCCTAGTTTTTAAACACTAAGACATAGTTTTGACTATTAGAGGCGTTTTTTTTGTTGTTTTTTTTTTTTTTTTTTTTTTTTTTTTTTTTTTTGGTTAAACTGAAATCATACTTTACTTAAATTATATTGTTTAAAGTATTCATTTCCGTACATTCGAAGTGGTTTTGGTCATCCTGATGTTTTATAATATCACAAAATGCATTTCTCATATTTTAAAAAAGGCACGTGCCTCTGAGAAGTAACAGTTATGTAGTCGAGTTTTTATTCTATTTTAGAGGGTATTTCAACATTTCAAAGTCAAAGACTCATGTTTCACTCAATTGTAACTTTATCAAAATGTGTTACAGGTTTGTAAATTAAACTAAACTTAATGTTCATTTTCATGAACTGAAACTAGGGTATGTCCCTTTAAGAATTTTAGCCTTCACGTGCAGTTTAGACCTCTTGAGATCAATGTAGTCTATTCCCTGACCCGAGATATTAAATTCTACAGGGCTACTGTCTGTGGTGATTTGTGAGGTGGGTCTAGTGTTCACGTAATATATTTTTTCTACCGCTGTAAATGTGGATGGAGGTTCAAAGAGATCCAGTTCACTCGCCGTTGATTGCTTTAGGGACGAGTTGTTGTTCGCACTGCTGAAGTACAACATGTCTATTGTTTTTTGTTTATGTGGTAACGATCTGACTTATAGACAACCTTTTGCAGAGATGTGTTTGTCTTTGATTTCTTCTTTGGAGTGACAATCCTTGGAGGGATTTTGTCTTTTATACTCTTTCGACGACGCTTCAGATCTGCTTTGGCCTGTTCCACCACTTGCTGGGTGGGAGAAGTCATAAGGACCGGAGGGTTGTTGTGTGACTCTTCAGCCTTCATCTTCTTGTCATTCTTGTAATCTTTACCGTACAGTTTCTAGAAGCTTCCTCGTCCATCCTTTCACCAGTCCGAGGAGAAATCATACATTTACCTTGAGCTTGCAACTGATAATAGCGAGTCCATTTCTCTGTGTCGGGAACGTACAGTTTGTAGTTCATGATGCTCAGAACCAGAAAGGCATAGTTTTGAGATGAAGTGTCACGACGACGTATCCCGTAATAAATGAAGCAGGTTGTCCCGTGAGGTCCTTTATATAGACGTGGATGACATCAGTGTTTTCTACTCTGACAGGTAGATAATGATAGTGTGGAAACACAAAAGATCGCTCTTGCTTGTTACCCTTTAGACAAAGACGGCGCAGTAGGGGTTCTTTGGTTTCACCCACGACGTGTGAAGGTTCACATAGAGATGTATAGATGTAGACGTCACGGCACTTACTTTACTTGGAAGCGTCCCAATTTCCAAAGGCACCACCCCTTTTTGTCTTAGTCGTATGGACTCATCCAAATGGACTCGAAAAGACCAGGATGTATTGTCGGGACAATAAGCCAAGCTATCTATACTCCTCAGTGTGATGTACTTATCCATATAATATTTGTGTCTTGATCTTTGGATTGGGCAGTACATAACCTAGAGAACTACTGAGTAGAGCAGTCCACAAGTTGGAATTTCCCCTCTCTAGTGACAAATTGACAATGCATGTTACAATCACGATGTAAATGATGAGGATCTGAGAGAAGAACGCTATCTCTGATTTAGCAACACGTCGCCCAAACAGTCCCCAACTTTCTGATTTGGAAACACTTCGAGAGAGAGGCTGTACATCTTCGGGATCTTCCATTCTAATGACGTGCATCAGGTACACGTTGTCTCTATCTGACGTCAGCTTCAGGAATCCACGAATTGTATTTCTTGGGCCAATGCCACCATTTGACTAGAACTTGTTTCTGTTTACGTCTCGTGTGCTTTTTCAATACTTCTTGAATGCGGTATTCCTGGTATGGACGTTCCGTGACTTTTTGGAGTTCCTGTGCATAAAAGGTGCCTTCGATCGATTCTCCTCCCCAATCTTTCAACCGATACACATCGTGCCCCTGTGAGCAGTAACGGTTCTCGATGGTGAAGATTTCACCCGACCATTTTTCTTGATATTCTCTATCAAAGGCCTTTCTGAGATGACTCGCACATACGGTGTCCCCCACATTAAAGGTAAAGGATCGTTTTAATTATGGCACTTTCTTCTTCTTTTGAATCAGATACTGATCTAACCTGACTTCGCTTTCGTTGTCCTGGTTTACACTGGCTGGAGAACGGCCGATGGATTGATGTTGGGTTCTATTGTAACTGGTCACCACTTTATCCAGAACGTCCAAGTATCGGTAGGTAAAGTGTTTTAGCATGTACCTGTACAGGCACATTTTCAGTGTTTTAATCACCCTTTCAGCCAAACTGGCTTTGGTCTCATTCAACGACAAGAGCTGTGCAATACCGTGACGTTTCAGCATTGCTTTAAATAGATGATTTTTGTATCCGGATCCTGAATCCGTTTGACAGTTTTTTCAACAAGTCTGTCATACCCTCGGTCACCTCTCTAGCTTGTTTGCTTTTTAGTGGAACCACCCATACATATCGAGAAAACAAATCAATGACAATCATCAGATATTTTATACCATCATTGTATTGAGACACGTAAATCATGTCCATGAGGTCCAATTGCCATCGGCTATCGAGTCCCTCTACCACGTAATGTCTACGTGGAAACTTTCTTCACACCTGCCGTGTCATGGTTTAAGTCTCTTGACCTTTCAACCATGTTTTGATTTTTGCCAAACTGATAGGATATTTTCCCTCGGCTTCCACAGATTCATGCAATTTCTTAGGACCTGCCAAACTGCCTGGGTGTTTAGGATCATAATAGATCGATTGTAAATAGGTTTGCCAGTCGGTCATGCTGACTGTTGTCTTATCAATGCATCGTAGACAATGCCAGAAGTAACTACTGAACACTTTCCGAATTGGCAGACTAAGCCCACAGCTACAAGCTGATGGGGAATGACAGATGTGTGGCAAGAATAGCCACAAGAGACAAGCACCTGTCGCGGTTGGAGACACAATAACTGGGATGTGGAGATGAATAGAAAAAGAACTTGAAAGAAGTTGAAAGATAGGAGTTGTCAGATTGGGAAGAAATGAGATGGAATTCAAAGGAGTAAAATGAAAGGGGGAAGTAGGATATATATATATATTTGGATTTGTTTCTGCTGTTGTTGTCTGGTTTTGGTTTTGGGCATAGTCGCATTGCCCTCTTACTTTCATCTCTTTAGATTGCCATTTCATTTCTTCCCCATTTGACATATCGTCCTATCCTTCACTTTCTCATCCTAGTCCTTGTTCTCTTCAACCGCGACATGTGTTTGTCTCTTGTGGCGAATTCAGCATCCGTTGTTTAGTTCTGGACTTAGGCCAATTCACATTAGGCGATTACCGTCATACCTCGAATAGCATCGATGGCCTCTAATGTTTTGATGTGTACTGATTGAAATCAACTATTCTGACTTGTCGTTAGAATCAAGATTTCCCCATGACAATTATCCCGATTCGTGTGTCTCATCGTACGTAGTTGTATAGTCCGGCACCCCTTTAAAAATATCGGCAAACGACAAATGCATATTCAGTTATCTAAGTGACGATCTCACTGAATTATTTGAAAGTGAGCCTTATTTAAATAACATGCCAATATAGAGGCTTCTAGTCTAATATGGGAGTGAAAGAAAAGAAAGAAAGAAATGTTTTATTTAACGACGCACTCAAACCATTTTAATTACGGTTATTTGGCATCAGACATATGGTTAAGGACCACATATATATATTGAGAGAGGAAACCCGATGTCGCCACATCATGGGCTACTCTTTCCGATTAGCGGCAAGGGATCTATTATATGCACTATCCCACAGACAGAATAGCACATACCACGGCCTTTGATATACCAGTCGTGGTCACTGACTGTGACAAGAAATAGTCCAATGAGCCCACCAATGGGGATCGATCCCAGACCGACCGCTGTACAACTGAGCTACGTCCCGCCCCAATATGGGAGTGAAGACACAGCCCAGTGGTAAAGCACTCGCTTGATGCGCGGTTGGTCTGAGATCGATCCCCGTCGGTGGGCTCATTAGGTTATTTTTCGGGTTTCTTCTCTAAGACTATATGTCGAAATTATCAAATGTTTGACATCCAATAACCGATGATTAATAAATAATTATGTTTTAGTGGTGTCTTTAAAGAAATAAAACTTTTAACTTTTTAAAATCAAATACGGTTATTAAAAGGAAAGGAACATAATATTTATTTCACGACATCTCTGGACATTGTAAACTATATTTGTGTCTGGCATATGGTTATTTTGACATTTGATCCAGAAAACGAAAGAGGAGAAATCCACTATTGTCACTAAGGTAACTCCTAATGATCAAGCAGCAGGGATCTATTATATGCACATAGTCAGGACAGTGCATACCACGGCCTTTGGTGTATTAATCGCAATGCCCTGGTTGTCACGAAAAAAACCAAGATCATAAAGGGCGATAATTTCCTGTTATTATTTAAAAAAATTAATTAGTAATAAGGAATCATTTATATGCACCATCACACATACCATAGCCTGTTGAGGTGCACTGGCTGGAACGAGAAATAGCCCGTGGGTCCACCGACATGGATAGATGCTACACTGAACGCGTATAAGACGAGGTCTTCACCACTGGGCTACGTCCCGACCCTACAAATCCACGTACCTCTGTGCTTGATACCTTTACCAGTATTGTCATACTGAAAACATCTATTGCGTTTTAAATGTGGAAACATCGTGAACCATTGCGGGTTTTTCG
The DNA here is from genome assembly GCA_016106625.1 of Dracogyra subfuscus. Taxonomy (NCBI): domain Eukaryota; kingdom Metazoa; phylum Mollusca; class Gastropoda; order Neomphalida; family Peltospiridae; genus Dracogyra; species Dracogyra subfuscus. Next base: position 12,055 of record JAECMU010038493.1, read on the forward strand.
ATATGTTAAAGGGACATTCCTGAGTTTGCTGCATTGTAAGGTATTTCCGATTAATAAAATATTTCTACGATTAAACTGACATATTTAATATATTTTCTGGTTTAGAATATCAGTGTTTGTATATTCAATGTGTTTCTGGTCATCTTAATATTTGTAAAAAGCCCAAACTGAAATTTGTCCTCAAATAATTTTGTACGTACGAATGTTGTTGTTGTTGTTTTTTTGTTTTTGTTTTTTTTGAAATAAATGTAATTCAGTGTATTACAAATATTAGAACGATTCGAAACACGCTTAATATACAGCCACTAATATTTTATGCAGAAAAAATATTTTTGATATGTAATTCCAAACGTTAAAAAGTCATTGTTAGTCGATATCATCTTAAAAAGTGCAGCAAACTTATGAATGTCCCGTTAATTAAGCACGTGTTTTATTATGGAAAAACTAACCCATGCACTTTGACCTTCAGTTTACACAACACTGACGATGAAAACAACAATGTTCTTAAGTTTTGTTTAATATAAGACGTGATAGAGGTTCGTGTCTTCGATATCCAAAATAGCCAAACAATTCACCAGAACGTGTCACTTAAAGGGACATTCCTGAGTTTGCTCCATTGTAAGATATTTCCGACTAATAAAATATTTCTACAATTAAACTTACATATTAAATATATTTTCTTGTTTAAAATATCAATGTCTATATATTTAATGTGTTTCTGGTCAGCTTAATATTTGTAAGAAGCCTAAAATGGATTTCGTCTTCAAATAATTTCGTACGTACGAACAAATATTTTTAGGAAATAAAATGAAAATTAGCCTAGTACAAATTTTAGAACGATCAGAAACACGTTTAATATGGCGCCACTAATATTCTAAATAAGAAAATATATTTAATATGTAAGTTTAATCGTAGAAATATTTTATTAGGCGATAACATCTTAAAATACTGCAGCAAACTCAGGAATGTGCCTTTAAAGTATTTCCCTGGACAGCAAAAATATGCATCTTCAACAAAACAGCATAAACGTCGACAGCTTTTCTTCAAATGTCCATTTGTACTGCTGACGGAATGCCATAGATGAATGTGAGTTATGGATAAAATTCAGATGGTTAACCACTGTTAAGGTTGTGCAACTGTCTAAAATGATGATACCCATTCAGAATCATGAATGTATGTCAAGTGTAAGCCAAAACCGTATTGTAGGTTTGGAACAAACAAATGAAATGCTACAGGCAGTAAACATTCTGAAGAAATATGTTAATTACAATAGTAAACTGCTATGTTCAAACCACTTTCAATTAGAATGTTAAATTAAAAGCCCCAGAAGGATTTGTTGCATATATTATGAAACAAATTGTAATAATTATTCGCTTACAATCTTTCTGTTTTAGTTATCCTTCATTCCAAGCCCGGAGCTATTAATTATCAGAAACATCTCAATAGGCCACAAGTGAAAACCAAAATGGCGAATTGAAGTATATCCATCAGTATTGAGTCTTTTTTGGAATAAATCAATAATTTACTTTAGTGGTAACATTTTCTGTTGGGGTGGTATTTAGCTCAGTCGGTTGATTTGTTTTGTTTTGTTTTGTTTAACGACGCACTCAACACATTTTAAGTACGGTTATATTGGCGTCGGACATATGGTTATGTCGAGAAAAAAACCCAGTGGTTAGCTGACGGGGATCGATCCTAGACCGACCGCGCATCAGGCGGGCACTGTACCACTGGGCTATGCTGCTCGCTCTCAGTCGGTTGAGTGCTCGTTTGAGGTGTTTGTATCGCAGGATCGAACTACCTCGGTGAATCCATTCAGCTGATTTTTTCTCGTTGCAATCACAACTGGACAAAGGCAGTGGTATGTGTTTTACGGTCTGTGGGAAAGTACATATAAAAGATCCCTTGCTGCATTAGAAAAATGTAGCGGTGTCCTCCGATGACTACAAGTCAGAATGACGAAATGTTTGACACCCAATAGCCGATGATTAACTAATCGATGTGCTCTAGTGGTGTGGTTAAGCAAAACAAACTTTAACATTAAATTTTGCTGTGATTAGAAAATAATTTGAACATGTTCAATACATGCTAATTGTTTACAAACAATAATAATAATAGCAAGACATTTCCCATCATTAAAGGTCTCAATCACCAAACAGTATCAACCAAAGACAGCAGGTTCCACCCCTCTCCACCTTACCAAATAATTATATATATATATGTTATGTATGTATTTGAAATACATTTCAGTTGTAACAATGTACAGGTTATTCACAAATAACCACATACATTTAAAATTTGGAAATGACTTGTACAGTTAAAATAAAATTAAAATGTACACAACAAAACACGATACTGTTGTGGCAGTCTGTTTCTTTTCTTAATTTTCTAAACCACATCTTAAAATACCGTTCCAGCCAATTCACATAAATAAAAGAATTAGTCCATGAGGGAGTCAATCAATTGACCAACCAATAAATCAGCCAACTTAGCTTAGCTTAATAACCAGCTTAACGTGTCCATATACCACTAGGGTTTCGAACACGCCTATCTCGAGTCCGGCCTCCGATAGGATCGGGGTTCTGACTGGGGACAGGAATAAATCAGCCAACCAACCGATCGATGGATGGATGGATAGATCAATCAATCAATCTCAGTCAATCGATAAATTAATTGATCTATCCAACGGTGAAATGGAATTAGGACAACAACAATTTCAGATTCAAGAATCTTGATAACGGCTGTACGTTAACCTTCAATGAAATAATGGCGATTTGTTTTCCATATCAGTGGACAGCTATCTTTTGTTTAGCATGTTGATAAAAAGATAATTGTCGCTTATATCTTATCCAATAAACAATATTATTATAATCCTCTCCAGTAGTTTTCGGACTATGGTATGCACTACGATATATTTAATTTCGAACTGATTGTTTTTCAAACTGCACATAAAGATAGTTTTTTTATTATTTCCAAATTACTTGAAGGACAATGTGAATTTGCTTTGTTTAACGACACCACTTTTTTATATTATAGATACTTCAAGAGCTCTAAATTCTAATTTGCTCAACGACTAAAATTAATTATTGCATATTAATTACATATGCCTGGTCAGAATATCAGTGTCTGCATAGCCAATGTTTGTTTGTTTTGTTTAATGATACAACTAGAGCACATTGATTAATTTATCATTGGACATTCTGGCACATGTGTAGCCAATGTGTGCTTCGCCGCACCGATTTCGAACGTATGAAAAAATATAGTTTGAAGGAATGGGTAACTTGAGCTACTGAAAACATTAGGATGGCCAGAAACACAATGAATATACAGACACTGATATTTTAAAGAAGATAATGTCATTATTTTATTATTACACCAACTTAAAAAAATACATCAATAGATTTATTGTCATACAGAAAAGAAAAACAAATGAAGACTTTTGAACTACATGACCAGAGCATTTCCTTGGATGTCATACGTTTGATAATACTAAAAATATAATCTTAGAAAAAAAAACCCACGCTGCCATTAACAACAAGGAATCTTTTATATGCACTTGTTTACAGGCAGAGCAGCACATACCACAACCTTTGATGAACAAGTAGCGTGTTCTTTATCATGTACATGTACTTCGCGATATAAAGAGGTTATCCGATATTTAGTGAAACCAGTGCCTCATGTCTGGAACACCATGACAGATAATACTGCTACTTTAGTCTCTGTAGCTATATACATCGGGTTTTCCATTATCTAGTTAAAATGTTGTTAGACCACCTATTTTTTTATGTGTGTATGTGTGTGTGTGTGTGTGTGTGTGTGTGTTGCAAATGGATTTTGTGGTTGCATGTAATTTCTCATTCACTACCATTCTGCTTCCCGGCTTGTTTAATACACCACTCCATGCATGTAGCATTGGTTTGAATACACACACACACACACACACACACACACACACACACATATTCCTTTCTTCTCCTTAACACATGCCTTTCTTCGTTTAACACACATTCCTTTCGTCTCCTTAACACATATGTCTTTCTTCCTTTAACACATTCCTTTCTTCGAGACAAATATGTCTTTCTTTCCCTATGACTAAAACAAAATACTAAAAATAAATATTTGTATTCAATTAATCTTTATTTTACAATGAAGGAAATGTTTTATTTACTCATCATATTTTATTTACGGTTATACGGACATATGGTTAAGGACCACACAGATATTGATTGAGGAAACCCACTGTCTCCACTTCATGGGCTGCATTTTTTTCATTAGCAGCAAGGGATCCCACACCATCCCACAGACGATAAATTCATTTAAAATCATATACGCACATATAGAGTTGATAGAGTTCACAGTTTTTGGTAAGTGATTCGGAACTGGCGCATCACATGTTTTATGTTTACATCATCTTCTTTACCGAAATTTATTAAAACATATGTATCGTAAATATTGCTATATAACTTGTAAATCGAAACATACATTCAGAGACGTTTTCAAATGGATGCATTCCATTTTGAAATTCATTAGTACAACATAGCATAAACAAACATAAACGCTGTTGGTTTTCCTAGTGAAAAAAACACACAAACATGCAATTTAAAATGCTATTTGGTTTATTTCACTGAAATTAAGTAAATTAATTTACATTTTGAAACGGATTCGTTTCCAATTTGAATGTGATTCTCCTCGTGTTTGTTTACTGAATAATGTTAGTAAATACAGAAATAAGGCATAATATTATGCTTTTTGGTTTGCAATTTAAAAAAAATAATACTTTTTATTAAATACTTAATTACTTGGATACAGTCCAACATGATATATCTTAATAGAGAGATACAGTTTCGTAGATTAGCACTTCGGGAAAAACGAATGCGTTTTACAATTGGTACTTGTTAATTACTGACAATTATGTACCGTTGTTCGTGAAAAAGACACCTCAGTGAAATAATCAAGTGACTCATTATTTTGGGATAACGGTCCTGGGGGTTGACTTTAAACACTGGCAACCCATGATGCCACAAGAAGGACAGGAACACTCAGCCAGGATATTGCCACGCGTCCTGAAAATACAAACACGATAGATTTTTAGATTCATTATAGTATTATAATCAATGGCTCTTTATACTGAGCTTCCTTCTATCGTTAACAAATACAGTATTCCTATTTAACTTCAGAATATAATGGAATGGAATGGAACGGAACGAAACGGAACGGAACACTATAGAACACAACACAACAGAACATAATAAATGTTTAACGAATATTTAACTTCGGCGTCATGAACAGTAAAACATATACACACATAATAATAAAAATAAATAGTAACAATGACAAGACAAAAATACTATTGCTGCTACTCCTCTTCCTACTACAGGCAAGTAGGAACAATATCTGGAGTGGGGAGATGACCTCTAGGGGGATGGGTGTGGGTGGGTGGGGTGGGGTCCACAGCCTCTAGTGGGGACATAGCTCAAATCTTTATCTTTATTTACATAGGGCAGGGCAAACAAACGTACATTTCCGTCCTCGGGACTGGGGGGGGGGGGGGTCCCCCGCTCAACCCGGTTCCTACGGTGCTGTACTACTACTACTACTTTTACCATTGCTACTATTACTATTATCATTATCATAACATCAGTAATAATAGCTGTACATCAATAACACATATTATTAATTTACATGTGGTTGTTTGTGCGTTTAGTAGGGGTAGCGTAATTAATTGTTTCGTCTTTTCCTCTTAGGTTTTTTTTTATGCCATGTGGAGAATTGAATGAATGAATGAATTGAATGCATGAATGTTTAATGACACCCCAGCACAGTACACATCAGCTATTGGGTGTCATAAAATGCAAGTATATAGAGTCCAGGAGAATCGAGTCACCTGTTCCAGACGGTAATCCCGAGTTGTCCAAGCTTTGAATTCGCAGAGTTCCTTTGACCACCTTTGTGACCTTCGATTCAGAACCAGTAAAAATCTCAGCATCACGTCGACGTCGTTTTCCTACTGGTGCTGTTGTAGTAAGTCCGCAAGATGGCTGCAAACAATATATTTTTGCAGATATTAACAAGGAAAAGAAAGAAATAATGAAAAACGTTTTAGTTAACAATATCCTAAACACATTTTTAATTATGGTTATATGATGTCAGAGATACGGTTATGGATCACAGAGATAATTAGAGAGAAAACCACTAACATCACGCTACGGACTACTCTTTTCGATTAGTACCAAGGGACATTTTTATATGCACCATTCTAAAGACAGAAGAGTACATACAATTTATACCAGTTGTAGAGCACCCCTCGAACAAGACATGTAGCCTAAGGGACCCACAAACTCACCGCGCAGCAGGCAAACGTTTTATCGAACGCCGAGTACCGCCTCTATTTTAATAAGTAAGATGATTAAATATGCACTTATTATCATAAACCTAACATAATCGTTCTAATCAATGACAAAATCTGAACCAATATTGTAAAAGTTCCAGTTCGTTTTGTTTAACGACACCATTAGAGTATATTAATTTATTAATCATCAGCTATTGAATATCACATATTTGGTAATGTTGCAAATCGTAGGCAAGAAACCCTATAATTTGTTCCATTAGCAGCAAAGGATCTTTTATATGCACCATCCCAGACAGGATAGCACATACCACAACCTTTGATATACCAGTTGTGATGCACTGGCTTAAACGAGAAATAGTCCAACGGCCCAACTGACATGGATCGATCCTAGAAGCGAGCATTTTATCACTGGGCTACGTGACGCCCAAACCAGTATTATATGCCATGAACCTGTTATTCACTTTTTTAAATATGTCTGTTTGTGGAAAAATATGCTTTGTATCAAACTCAAAGCAGAGACACACGAAGAACAGCTTAAATAAATATTTAGCTTTCCTACCCTTTAGAAAGTCAAATTACGTGACCTTCGTAAGTCAATTAGCTCTAAACATCGTTTATAGTGACGTGCAAAATATCAAGTATGAAGCAGGTCCGCAAGATGGCTGGACATTTTTTATTCTTTTAGATATTAACACGAAGGGATTAATAAATAAGTTCTTAAAGGGACATACCCTAGTTTCAGTTCATGAAAATTAACACTAAGTTTAGTTTAATTTACAAACCTGTAATACATTTTGATAAAGTTACAATTGATTGAAACATGAGTCTTTGACTTTGAAATGGTGAAATACCCTCTAAAATAGAATAAAACTTGACTACATAACTGTTACTTCTCAGAGGCACGTGCCTTTTTAAAAATATGAGAAATGCATTTTGTGATATTAAAAAACATCAGGATGACCAAAAACACTTCGAATGTACGGAAATGGATACTTTAAACAATAACATTTAAGTAAAGCATGATTTCAGTTATCAAAAAACGCCTCTAATAGTCAAAACTATGTCTTAGTGTTTAAAAACTAGGGTATGTCCCTTTAATAACAAACCTACATGTAGCAAAATCGTGACAAACCATAACCTGATAACTTTTGTTTGCGATTTTGTTCATAACATTATTTGTGATTATTTGTAATTTAAATTCATCATGATTTGTACTTTATTGTTTGTGTTTAATATCTCTCAGTTTTGTTTATCATAGCTTAGAGTTTTAGTTCATGTGTCAGGCCACTCGAAGCACAGTGACAAGTGACTTTAACCACTCTCGGGTTTTTTAAATATTAGTTTTTCATATTGGAATCTATTATGTAGGATTTGACAGAAAGAAAGAAATGTTTTATTTAACGACGTACTGAACACATTTTATTTACGGTTATATGGCGTCAGACATATGGTTAAGGACCACACAGATTTTAGAGGAAACCCGCTGTCGCCTCTTCATAGGCTACTCTTTTCGATTGGCAGCAAGGGATATTTTATTTGCGCTTCCCACAGACAGGATAGCACAAACTATGACCTTTGTTGAACCAGTTATGGATCACTGGTCGGTGCAAGTGGTTTACACCTACCCATTGAGCCTTGCGGAGCACTCACTCAGCGTTTGGAGTCAGCGTTAAAAATTCCATGCCTCAACTGGGATCCGAACCCAGTACATACCAGCACTTAGACCGATGGCCTAACCACTACGTCACCGAGGCTGGTGTATGATTTGAAGTGTGTTGTTAACTGTCTGTAGTTTAGTTCCTCTTGTTGTAACTAGAGTCTTGTTGCAAAATGAATTTGAACGAATAAATTCGTCTTATTGTATTTTAGAATTTAATTTTCTGTTAATAAATGGTTGTATACTGTGTCAGGGTAAAAGTTACACTCTCCCTCAAAAGTGCTGTAAGTCAATACCTCTATTCGAACTGACTTTATGATATCATTCGTGCATTAATAAGAAACCTCTTTAAATATATTGTGGATAAAACCCCCACAAAAAACCTATATACTGATGAAATATAGATTGGAAACGAAATAACTAAAACGTATAATAAACATTGATAGGTTATCACATGTAATATCAGTTGTACAACACATACAGTTCGTAATGTAAACACAATGTCCGAAACATGAATTTGATCAGTTTGTGAATTAGCACAGTTAATTTTCTAATACATTTAAAGGCAAGGCGTGTCTAAGACAATTTCTAATAATGGGTAGAGCCACCCTGAGAATTAATGCATATTACTCGACGTCTGATGACTTCAGTGGTTATTCTCCATTCTTCTCTTACAGGATATACAACCTGGAGTGGAGACCGGACCTGGCCTGTAAACCCGAACCCCAATTATGTAGATACCTAGCCATATTATTTGTACGAGTGAGAATAAAGATAGAGTGCGCTGAATATTTAAAAAGTGTCAATTTCGAGATTTCAATTTGGAGTGTACTAATAACATTTAGTAAGATTTAACGTGTATGCTTCCGACAAATACAAATACTACAAAAAGAAACCCGACACTCCTATTCGAAACATCTCTTCAGATGGTTTTGGTTAGTGTTGTCGAGTTTCTTCTTGAACTGTTTGTACTAGACATTAACATATTAGTTTAATGTTACAAGTGAACTAGGAAAGAATCAATCTAAAGGTTTGTCTCGTCAGATTTAGGAAAATGGGTATATTTAAGATGCAGTACGACGCGAGTATTTGAAACACTGTTACACAGAGAACTATCCAGCTATGACGCAATATACAAACAGAATAGGGCTAAAGGACAATCGAGCTAGTATATACAGAATCAATTTCGTTTGTAAGCAACACACTTTGCCACAGCTGAAGTCGCGATCGAAGAGCCGTTCTTGCCCACCTCCGCGCGTACCTTTCACATGCCCAATTGGAAGGAATGTTTTATTAAACGACGCACTCATCCAATTTTAACTATAAGATAAGTGAAAAATCGTACACTTTGTAATACATGTACCAATTGTGGCATGTGCAACCCAATTGGGCCACTTATTAAAACAATTTTCAAGATGGCGTTCATTCATAACACAGAAATCCCATAACCATCAAAACAGTTGATCCTGTAGACCGATTTGGATGATCTTTGTATCAAACCATATGTTTTTTTTAACATACTTCTTCACAGTACTTGCAGCCGGGTGTTAATTGTTCCCAATTTACGCTGTAGCTTACCGACCTCAGTACTGTAGTGATGGTATACCATCAGATGTATGTCTTAACAGATGTACGTCCGATGGCTTACTGTCATCATAATCATCATCACCACAATCAGCACATTTACATTATCATTAACATTCTCATCTGGGGTACCGGCTCACACCCAGAGCGAGTTTTAATGACTGAATAGGTAAGATCACTACATCGACTTCTCTCGTACTGACAAATAACCCTCTGTTCCGAACATACAGTCCAGATAACTGAGGTGTGGTCCCAGGACACCGTGCTTGAACCTTAATTGGATATAAGGATATACATGAAATGATGAGATATTAATATTTGAAAGAAAGCATGAAACATTAAAATGTGATATTGATTTTTATTTTAGCGATGGATGACAAGGAACAGTATTTTATATCAACCGGTCCAATATATGTGATAGACATTCCAGTAATTGTAATAATTGGTGATAGATAAAAGGTTCATCTTAATGGATCATATAATATTATTCGATGGTTGCGTAAGACAAGTTTCCTTAATTTTCAGAGATGAAAAATAACGAACTTTATTTATATGAAGAAGTTAACCATGTGTCATTGAAACTCCAGGTATTTTGTGTATGGTTTGTGTTTATTTCATTTGTTTAACGACGCCACTAGTTAATTAATCATTGGCTTTTGGATGTCAAACACTTGGTAATTCTAACATATAGTCTTAGAGAGGAAACTTGCTACTTTTTTCCCATTTGAGCAAGGGACCTTGTATATGCACTTTCCCAAAGACAGGACAGCACATACCACATTATTTGATATACCAGTCGTGGAGCACTGGTAGGGACTGGAATTGGTGAATAGTAATACATTACACATAGAGGTAACATTAAAATAAAAAAATAATACAAATGAAGAAAACCTACAAAGTACAGTATAAATAGATCAAGACATTCCAGACTAAAACCCCCGGCCTCGATGGCGTCGTGGTTAGGTCATCGGTCTACAGGCTGGTAGGTACTGGGTTCGGATCCCAGTTAAGGAATGAGATTTTTAATCCAGATACCGACTCCAAAACCTAAGTGAGTGCTCCGCAAGGCGCAATGGGTAGGTGTAAACCACTTACACCGACTAGTTATCCATAACTGGTTCAACAAAGGCCATGGTTTGTGCTATCCTGCCTGTGGGAAGCGCAAATAAAAGATATTTTGCTGCCTATCGTAAAAGAGTAGCATATGTGGCGACAGCGTGTTCCCTCTAAAAAAAAGAGTGTAAGAATGACCATACGTTTGACGCCCAGTTGCCGATGATAAAATAAACAATCAATGTGCTCTAGTGACGTCGTTAATTAAACAAACTTTACTTTTTTATTAGCCTATCCAGAGTATTATGCCGTTCGAGTGCTAGATGGACATTTGGACGGTTTTAATCGCTCTCTCAGCTAGAGATAAACGGATAGGGTAAACATGGAATTGCGGCCTACCACCGGGTAGGCAAAGATTCCCGCTCTAATACAAAAATAACCCTGTTTAACGTTAAATACCATAACATTCATCAGTCCACGTAGAAAAATTATCGAGGTCTCTAGAACTATGTTTTCGATGCAGGGGATTTATTTTTCATATTATTGGAGAAATATGTCACATATTAATCGTAATACATACACTACAGGAAGAAACCTGACACCAGCCCCTTTCAACAATGTTCTGCTTAAATATACTCTGTCAAAAAAGAAATGCATAGGCGAAATATTAATGGAATTTTCTCTTTAATACAAAGTGACATAATTTCGTTATTGATGATCGTATCACAGTCCAAATTGACATGAGTATGTGACAATGTTCTTGCTATGGACTGACGGCAGTGGAGGCGTTTGCTTCACCAAACAGCGTCGCAACAGTGGGTGGCGTTCGTCCCAAATATGTTCAATGGGGTTGAGATCTGGCGATGATCTGGCGATCTTGATGGCCATGGCAGCACATTAATGTTCTATTTTGTAGGAAATCGATTGTTACACGTATCGTATGTGGTCTGGCATTGTCCTACTGAAAGAGGTCTCTCTGTCGATCCAAAATGGGAAACACGTGACGGCAAATAATTTCATTCTGGTAGCATACAGTTCACTTCTGCCGGTGTATGAGATGGCTGCGTCTGTAAAAACGTTGTCGTCCATCACGTCGCTGTAGAAGGAAACATGACTCATCGCTGAACCATACTCGCCGCCGGTTTTCAAAGTTCCACCCCTGTACATTCGTGCACCATCGAACACGTAAATGTCGATGTTGACGTCGCAGGACGGGGCCAACATACGGTCTCCTAGCCCATAAACCAGCTTCTCGAACTCGGTTCCGAATGGTTTGTGCAGACACACTTCTCAAACCAGGTATGCGTCCAGCAGTGTTCGTTGCTGTGAAAGTTCGGTGACGCAAGTGCAGAACCCGGATGTAGCAACCTTATGCTGCAGTTGTTATGTGAGGTCTTCCACTTCTGGGCCGGTTTTCAGCTGATTGAAACTGCTGGTACCTGACCCAGAGACGTGAAATGGTGCTCTGATGGACGTTCATGTGGCGTGCAACTGCTGACTACGATTCAGCTAGCTGGAGGCGGCCTATTGCAATGTTTCGATTCGGCAGGCTTAGTGCTGGCATCTTGTAACTCGTCTACGTGGAAATGGAAATAAGGCATCATTGCGAACATTGCAGCTTTAAATACCCATCACTATCCCAATCTTTTCCCCGAGTTTCACGTGCATTCGCCGAAATCTGACCATTTTACGCCAATTTCCTGCAGTTGTCGCACAACGTGCCACTACGTGCGTTAAATTTGCATTTGGGCATGCTGTCTCATTTCAGGAACATTAACAAACATGGTCGTTCAGCAACATTGTAAAAACAAAAACCCCGATATGTTGTAAAATCAAACACTTTTCTTCCTTCCCTATCACCTATGCGTTTCTTTTTTTTTTGACAGAGTATATATTGTAGAGTATATTGAGTTTTTAATCATCGGCTATTGGATGTCATTCATTTGGTAATTTTGACTTTGTCTCAGAGGAAACCCGCTATATGTTTTCATATACACCATCCCACACAGGTTAGCGCATACCATGGCCTTTGATATACCAATCGAGGTGTACAGGCTGGAAACAAGAAATAGCCAATGGACCCACTGACAGGGAGCGATACCAGACGGACCTATTACCAAGCAAGCGCTTTACGAAGCTACGTCCCGCCTTCTAGATAGCAAAGAAGCAAACGTATAGTAACTATTTTTAACAGTTATGATGTTTGTGTTATTTTTGGTTAATAATTACTCCCATCCCTTAAAATACCTAACGCTGACAGTTTCTTCGATTTCGTGTAAAGGAATACAATAATTAATATGAGACACGAATACAATATCTGTGTTATAGCTACTATACAAACCATTTGACAGGAGTTTTCAGTCTTGCATACATGAATCGTGCATTCAATTTCCACAATGTGAAGATTATCTTTGACAAATTCAAACGCTGTAATGTCTGTCGTCAGTGTTGAAGTCTTGATGCTATCGCGATGAAATTCTTCTATAATATCTTGTACATTAGAATTCCGGCAGCTGATGATAAGAAAGAAAAAGGAAAATTAAAAATCAAATTAAAAAAAAAACCATAATTAAAGAATAGAAAGAAGCAGCAGCTGATCAGATGTGGCATATAAATATCATTGAAGGGATGGTAGACTCAAATAAGAGCCTTATGTGTTGGAAAGATGTATACTCGGACCACCACATATACTGACACTTTAACGAATTAAAAATGCGTAATTTTAGAGTTAATAAAAAACATGACTATTCCGGTGGTATAGCTTAGGGCGAAGTGACGTCAGCTCCGTGCAACTCCTCTAAGCACAGTGTAAACAAACGTAATAATTTACGATAAGGCGTTTCGCTTTCTTCAACCTGACTTGTAAAACAACATAAATGACTTAATAGTATAATAATATATTTAACTAAATATATTTCAGTTTCCATCAATAGAATGAAATGGTGTTGTTGTATTTTTCTTTTTTTTAAATCCAAATAATTAATGTATTTATTATTAGGCCTATTAGTAGAGTAAGTTCGAGCAAAAACGACCACTCCCGGTACCCAAGTAATAATTTTCTTTTTTTTTTTGGTACTACGTAATTGGTCAGTTTTGTGATTTTAGATAGGAAAGTCTACTTAATAAAGGATTTTACAGAATTACTTACAGTAATAAAGCAGGACGGCTGATAATGTCCATCATGATTTGAGGTGTGTCCGCACGGCTATCAAAACAATACCGTGTGATCTTAATACAAGAAGCACGTCTTTTTTGTGCCTAGACACAGTGTCTGGGGAATGTCTAAATATACACCTTCCAATCAGGAACCACAGGAACAGCCCACGGAAAGAAAATTAACCAATTAACCAAGAACACACTTCGATTATTATTTCAGTATGTGGGTTAATTTATGTACAAAACATAATATAGTTATTTCAACACTTTTACAATGGTGGTTTATTTTGTATTGAAAAATAATATATACTTGTTGTCGACTTACTGGGATGGATATTATTACAGAACATTGCGATGAATCCGCAAAAATCAGGCATGTTTTGTTTCTTCAGTTCGAAGACTAATTCCTGACGTGATACGTTAGGTATTACCTAACCACCATCTCGCCAAAGGGCGTATTCACTGGGATGGTACAACATGGCCGCGCCCGTTATATTTAATAGCCGTCACATTTAACCATTTTATTAATTAACTGTATGATTGTACTTGTTGAGATTAAGCAATACTGTGCATTATATATCGTTGAATATGCATACCAGGTCAAACGCCTTAATTGTCCCTTCCTTTAACATATTCTTTTCAAGGATCATTTTCATAATTTTTTATGCATTTTCATAGTACATGGAACTTGGTAATTGAAAACCTGGATCGTACCTAATCTAAAATATGATCGATGGCACTACATCGCAGTAAGAGGGGGTCTTCTCTAGGTACATGTATATACACAAACAACAACCCAGTCATGTAGGAACGATATCTGGAGTGGTGGTCGTTGGGCACGGTCTAGTGGGGATGGTGTGGGGTCACAAGCCAGATACGTATCATTATGTATATTGAAAACAGTTTCATCCTTAAGTGTGTGCCTGTGTGTGTTGGGGGGGGGGGGGACAAATGTTTGTTAAATGAGACCTCAGAACATTTTAAACTCAGGTGTTCATTGAGCTTTTACTTCATTTGTTTTCAGCAAAGCTGCAACTTTGTTAATAAATTTTGAAATATTCCACAATAAATGTCACTATACCATACATAGTGAATGATATTCCATAAAGTTTATTGTGCTGTGGGCGGGCAGCATAGCCCAGTGGTACAGTGCAGTCGGTCTAGGATCGATCCCCGTCAGCTAACCACTGGGGTTTTTTCTCGACATAATCATATGTCCGACGCCGATATAACCGTACTTATAATGTGTTGAGTGCGTCGTTAAACAAAAAAATAAAAATAAATAAAAATATTATTGTGCTGTGGCTTAGATATGAGTTCGTTTGTGGAAGATCAGGAGTGTAACACCACATACATAATTTTGGTCCATTTTATAATTTGCCTGGTGGAAGAAATTGAATGATACTGTTATTACATTTCTTGAATGTGTGATAGAAAGATATGTACAGGATGTAATTAAGTATAACTGCAATGATGTTGTTTGTTTTAAATACGAGTGACTTTATTTATATGTATGCAAATTTTACTCGTTATCGTTTTGTTACATACAGATTACAGGGTTGAAAATTAACATGAAAACCATGGTCACTAGAAGGGCAAGTTGAAGAAAAATCTTACAGCCAAAATAAAAATTAGAATGTTCTTTGTTGAATAAGAACCATTTTCTCACCATATATTTGCGTTTACATTTACAAATATGTTATTAAATTTTAAACCCATAACAACTCAAATAAACAAATTAGGAAACATGAATGAATGAATGGATTTTTAACGACACCCTAGTACGGATTAGGAAAAAGAAATACAGTATAAATACAATTGTTGCTGTACAAATTTGTATTAAATTATACTGATTAAATAGCATTTAAAAAAACAGCCTTCAATGATCACATGATCACAGCCAAAATCAAAAATAGAATGTTCTTTGTTGAATAATAATAATAATAATATCTCCATATATATACGGAGATATTATTATTATTATTACTATTATTATTATTATTATTATTACTATTACTATTATTATTACTATTATTATTACTATTATATTATTATTATTATTATTATTATATTATTATTATTATTATTATTATTATTACTATTACTATTATTATTACTATTATATTATTATTATTATATTACTATTACTATTACTATTATTATTACTATTACTATTACTATTATTATTATTATTATTACTATATATAGTCCGTTTGTGTCAAAAGGAAACCAATGAATTGGTATGCAACTTCATAAGGAATAAAATTAAAATTCATATAAAGATATGCTATTAAGTTTTACTCCCATACCAACTCAAATAACATTTGTTGAAAAATCAATAAATCATGTCAAAACTAGATCTGAAGTGTTCTTGTCATAGGTCTACTAGATAATTATGGGTATCTTTTTCATTCCAATAAGCCAACGACATCTATATTTTAAAAAAAAAGAAAAAATACATGCAGTGTCTGCAATACGTTTTGAGTTTTATTTGTTATAAAGACCCGGCCCAATAAAACATAAGATGAGTCTGGTGCTGTCAACATATGTCTTCTGCCAGATCTGTAGAACGCGCCAACACAAACGCTGTGTGTTTTCCCACATTTGATTCAGTTTCAGTGCGTTTCTTTTTAACTGGTACCATACTCGCCAGACCCAAAAATGCCCAATCGACTATCTTTGTAAAATCCTTATTAGCTCTCAGACAATGAAGGTCGCCTGTTAATTTTCAACCCTGATATTAAGACTAAACGTGTTCCTGGATTCTATTTACATACAACTGACTAAAGACATACTAGTATATAATAATTTACCCACAAAACTATTAACTGGGGATTACAATTTTGACTTAATATATGCCAGAAGTGTAACAATATGCCACTATTTAACATGTTCAGTAATTAATTTTGGTTATTTGTTCAGTATTACTAAGAAATCATATATGGTTAATCTTGTTCAACCATTTTGTCACACAAACGTCTTGAATGCTTTTGTTTTGAAACAAATACGACCGCTTTAGTACAAATGAAATGTCAACATATTTGGAGTTTAATAAAATTAATGTTAAATCCTTGTGGTATTTTCTTTGATTTGTATATCTCCATAATTACTGTGGTTGTTCATTGTGTATGGTAGTATATATGAAATGGCATGTCCGGTGTGCTATTTGAACCACTTTGAATTTTCATCTCCTGTGTTACACAAAATACCTATTTTTTAATTTCACTCATATAGTCTAAGAGAGGAAACTCCATTAGTAGCCACGGGTCTTTTATATGCATCATCCCAAAGACAGGTAGGCACATACCACGGCCTTTGATACACCAGTCATGATGCACTGGCTAGAACGAGAAATAAATAGTTGTATTAGACGTGTAAATGTATCTTTAAATTTGCTTGCGCTATAATTATTTTATATGGCGGATGACTTGAAACACGATAGTAGTGAAGAGGTTTTTGTTAACGCTGTGTTCTTTACGAATTTTTTTTTATTTACACACACAACAGCGTTTTAAATGGAAACAAAAATTAGATTGGGGATAACTAGTCTGTATTTGACTATTTGCGGACGTTAATGCTGGTGTCGTTAGTGAAACTCAGTTTGCGCCCGTATACCACCATTAAAGTCAACAAAGAGTTAAATACAAAAAAATTATTCAAGAAATACCGATTTAGTTTTTAAGTAATTAAATGATTCCACAAATAACTGAAAAAGATAAATATAACTGATATAAATTTAATTAGAAAAGTTTAAAGTTAAATTTTGTTTTGTTTGACAACACTACCAGAGTACATTGGTTTATTAATCGTCGGCTATTGGATGTCGAACATTTGTTAAAATATACGTGCACTGTTAAACCATTGTAAATCTGTCCATTACCTTTCAGTAATGGATAAAAATCCCACTAGTTGATACCCGCCAGAACCACTGGCGTTAAAATATATACTTACACGTTTGATAAATAATAGTGTATTTTTAGTAAGGAAATAACTCCTCGTATCCTTGCGCGTGCTGTAACCTCACCGTCGTGCAGGGGCGTAACATTCTCTTTTAGAATGGCCAATACAGCACAAATTGAAATTTTGAGTAAAAGTCTATATCTATCTGTGATATTTGTAATTTTGTACAGTTCTTTACACTGTTTTTATTTAAATCTAGAATTGTTATATTGATGTTGATCATCACCTTATTTGTTTGTATTTCCATAGTTTGACACCCAATAGCCGATGTATTTTTCGTGCTGGGGTGTCGTTAAACATTCATTTATTCATACTCCTCGTAACTCTTCATTCCTGAAAAATAATGAGACTCTGTCCTAGCGGGCCTCGTCTCCATTGTTTCAGCAATGGAATTATGCGGGCATTCCCCTGTACGTAATTGTGACATATAGTCTCAAGTGAGTAAATCCAGTACATGTTTCCATTAGTAGCAAGGGATCCACATACAGGATAGCACATACCACAGTCTTTGACATACCAGTCGTGGTGCACTGGCTAGAAGGAGAAACAGCACAGTGGGCACACTGACGAGGATTGATCCCAAATCGATCGCGAATCAAGGGAGCGCTTTACCACCGGGCTACGTCCCGTCACTTTTTTTTCTAATTATCAATGCAAAATGAATAAATTTGTTAATCAAATAAAAGAAAAGAAAAAATACCCTGTACTATTCAAGAGGTTTAACGATACCGCGTGTGCACGACTCGCCGCTGTCGGTTGAGCTTTACAGGATACAGGTGCCGAATACCATTTATCAAAATCTACAAAACAAAACATACAAAATAATGCAACAGATAGTACAGAAACAAAACAAAATAATGTGTATATTCATGAAATGGTTATCGGCTGTTCTCTTACACGCACGCACGCAAGCACGCACACACATAGTTTGAGAAAGACGGAGTGAACGAGTGTGGTGGTAGTAGGAAAGAGAGAGAGAGAGAGAGAGAGAGAGAGAGAGAGAGAGAGAGAGAGAGAGAGAGAGAGAGCTACCATATTAAAATTCGTATTACTGTACATAATAGTGTTAGCCTGTAGGAGATATTTACACACACATTTTTTGACAAAAATTAATAGTCTTAGAGAGAAAACCTGCTACATTTCTCCATTAGTAACAAGTGGTATTTTATATAGATCATCCCACAGACAAGATAGCATATACTATGGCCTTTGATATACCAGTCGTGGTGCACTGGCTGGAACGAGAAATAGCCCAATGGACCACCGACGGCGATCGATCATAGACCGGCCGTGCATTAGCCGAATGCTTTACTACTGGGCTACATCCCGCTCCTTCATTTAAACTGCATTTTATTCATGAAACATAAAACATACAATTTTAACAATAATATATCAAATAATTAAATCCTTTTAATGTTATAAACAATAGAAATTGATTTGTATCAGTATGTGATGGTGCAAGAGTTCAGACAAGGGACATAACCGACAATGTAGTAAATGCCGTATTTTGTAATTATATTAAAAAAAAATATCTTGTTATTATAAACTATTTGTTTTTCATTGATGAGCCTGACTATCAATTATGCATTTGTAGATTAAGATATGTTGTACTGATTTATTTGGGAGGATTTTGTGCATTTTCAGATTCATTGAGGTATGTTAAAGGGACATTCCTGAGCTTTAGTAGGCTAGAAATAAAATATAGTCAGAAATATTGGTAGCTGCCAATGATTTTGATGGTTCATTGTACAAATTAGCATGGCCGATGGATTTGAAATTCCCATGTTGGTGTTTCCTTACTCAGATAGTGTATTTTCTTAATACATTGTTCTAAATACTAATAATTCATTGAAGGAAAGTAGGTCACGGTCATATGGAAAGTAGGTCATGGGGCTTTACAGGCCCCCTACTACTAATACATTCCATACAAAGCAAGAATGCATTGATTTATTTTTTAAATAGGATTTCGACCAACAAAAAAAACAAAAAAACATGGCGGATACGCATATGCATTGTGGGTGAGACAAATTTTTGAACAGCATATGATTTTGAGCATAGCGAAATGATCAAAGGGAACGTGCAACTATATTATTAAACTTTTTCAAGACTTCTAGAGAGAGCATTGACTTTTTATCACCACGGTGCCGACTTTGTATTGACTGGGATGCTGATTTCAAACGGATACATGGTGTCATTCTCACATCGTCAGTGTAAGCATATTTTCTTCCAAAGAATTATTTAAGAAAAATATTTTCTGACGAACGATTACATCTTTTGCACGAACGATCCGTCGTTTATTTTCATACTGATTTTGCATAACCGCTCATTCTACATTGTATGCCATGCCCAAGACAAATTGTGGAAAAACATTACAATGACACAGATTCCACATACCAGATTGTCACGTATATCGACTTTGCCGATATCTCCTAGGCCTCACTACACAGAAGTCATCTGCCATTGAAACCCATGTTAAATTGCCTAACATCAAATGAAGATTGCGCCAATATAACGTGGTCTCGTTGGCACTAACAACATACACCATTGCGAACATACATTATGTAAGCATTTATTTTAACTCCAAAATTGAGAACATTTCCTTCTCAGGTTTTTGCTATACTACCGCATCTGGCTGTAGTACTGGTCCGAACAGTTGGTTCATTAACTGATTCACTGATACACCCATGTCCCAAAATGTCAATGCACAATATTACAAAATAATATTGGCAAAATACAGCAAGAAGGCTTACCATTAAGCATACAAATTGTTTTAATTCTTCCCTAATTCTTAGAAGTGAACATGTGTCACAGTTAGGAACTATATTAGACCGTGATGGATGATCTCTCATCCGGAAGTGATCTGTGTAGTGAGACCTAAACGTTTATTAACAGATTTGTCAAACTTGGTTTAATGCATATTAGACCAGTGTAACTCAAAACACTACACCAAAAGGTAGATGCACCATACCATCCAATAAAACTTCATAGCACATTGTTACTCCTTGGCCATCCCACACAATAGATGGCTATCAAACTAGTAGCCACTACATGGTAATGTATGACCTTTTTGGTAGTTCTCATATAAATACCATAAAAAGAAGTTTATTATCTAGTTGGTTCATTACAAATATCAGTTTCAATTAATGGTTGCTATGGGCAAACATTATTTCATTGTGAAGAGTTGATATTCTGTGTTTTTCTATATATTTCAGCTTGAAGAGCCACACATTATTAATGGCAGATGCAAATTCTACTTTTATAGTAGAATACTATGCTATATATTCATACTACTATCAAAACTGTTTGTCATTATGACTGTACATTCGAAAAAGAAATCACTATTCACAAAATAAGAGAAATTAGGGTGAATTTGGATATTGACCTTGTGACCTTGAATTTTGACCTTTTACAATGCTAAACTCAATGTTAGACACTCAGATAAATTGATATATTACACA
>JAECMU010038497.1:0-11263 GCA_016106625.1 Dracogyra subfuscus
TCAAAACCAGAATCGGTAATGTTCACTAGATTTTATCATCAAAACTAGAATCGGTAATGTTCACTAGATTTTATCATCAAAACTAGAATCGGTGATGTTCACTAGATTTTATCATCAAAACCAGAATCGGTGATGTTCACTAGATTTTATAATCAAAACCAGAATCAGTGATGTTTCACTAGATTTTATCATCAAAACTAGAATCGGTGATGTTCACTAGATTTTATCATCAAAACTAGAATCGGTGATGTTCACTAGATTTTATCATCAAAACCAGAATCGATAATGTTCACTAGATTTTATAATCAAAACCAGAATCAGTGATGTTCACTAGATTTTATCATCAAAACTAGAATCGGTGATGTTCACTAGATTTTATCATCAAAACTAGAATCGCTGATGTTCACTAGATTTTATCATCAAAACCTGAATTGATAATGTTCACTAGATTTTATCACCAAAACTAGAATCAGTAATGTTCACTAGATTTTATCATCAAAACTAGAATCGGTTCCCTAGATGTTATCATCAAAACCAGAATAGGTAATGTTCCCTAGATTTTATCATTAAAATCAGAATCGGTGATGTTCACTAGATTTTATCATTAAAACCAGAATCGGTGATGTTCACTAGATTTTATCATCAAAACCAGAATCGGTGATGTTCACTAGATTTTATCATTAAAACCAGAATCGGTGATGTTCACTAGATTTTATCATCAAAAATTGAATCAGTACTGTTCACTAGATTTTATCATTAAAACCATAATCGGTAATGTTCACTAGATTTTATCATCAAAACCTGAATTGGTAATGTTCACTAGATTTTATCACCAAAACTAGAATCGGTAATGTTCACTAGATTTTATCATCAAAACTAGAATCGGTTCCCTAGATGTTATCATCAAAACCAGAATTGGTAATGTTCACTAGATTTTATCACCAAAACTAGAATCGGTGATGTTCACTAGATTTTATCATCAAAACTAGAATCGGTGATGTTCACTAGATTTTATCATCAAAACTAGAATCGGTGATGTTCACTAGATTTTATCATCAAAACCTGAATTGGTAATGTTCACTAGATTTTATCACCAAAACTAGAATCGGTAATGTTCACTAGATTTTATCATCAAAACTAGAATCGGTTCCCTAGATGTTATCATCAAAACCAGAATCGGTAATGTTCACTAGATTTTATCATTAAAACCAGAATCGGTTATGTTCACTAGATTTTATCATCAAAACTTGAATCAGTACTGTTCACTAGATTTTATCATTAAAACCAGAATCGGTGATGTTCACTAGATTTTATCATCAAAACTAGAATTGGTAATGTTCACTAGATTTTATCATCAAAACTAGAATTGGTAATGTTCACTAGATTTTATCATCAAAGTCGAAATCGGTAATGGATACTAGCTTTTTTCATCCAAACTAGAATTGGTAATGTTCACTAGATTTTATCATCAAAACTAGAATCGGTAATGTGCACTAGATTTTATCACCAAAACTAGAATCGGTAATGTTCATTAGATTTTATCATCAAAACCAGAATCGGTAATGTGCACTCGATTTTGTCACCAAAACCAGAACTGATGAGTTAGTGTCCATAAAGAGAATACCTGCCTCCGTGGCATCATGGTTAGGCCATCGGTCTACAGGCTGGTAGGTACTGGGTTTGGATCCCAGTCGAGGCATGGGTTTTTAATCCAGATACCGACTCCAAACCCTGAGTGAGTGCTCTGCAAGGCTCGATGGGTAGGTGTAAACCACTTGCACCAACCAGTGATCCATAACTGGTTCAACAAAGGCCATGGTTTGTGCTATTCTGCCTGTGGGAAGCGCAAATAAAAGATCCCTTGCTGTCAATCGGAAAGAGTAGCCCATGAAGTGGCGATAGCGGGTTTCCTCTCAATATCTGTGTGGTCCTTAACCATATGTCTGACACCATATAATCATAAATAAAATTTGTTGAGTGTGTCGTTAAACAAAACATTTCTTTCTTTTTTTTCCATAATGAGAATAGACAAATTTCACTAATTATATATTATCATCAAAACCAGAAAATTGATGTCTCTAAGATTAGAATCAGTCAGTTTCAATATATCTTATTAGTGAAACCAAAATTGGTGTCTTTGTGTCCAAAACCAGAATTGGTAAATTTCACTATATTGACTATTATTGTCTTTGCCTTCAAAACCAGAGTCGATAAATTACACATTCTCAATATTTTATCCCCGTAACCAGATTTGTTGACTTGTCTCCGAAAACTAAATCAGTAAATTTCAATTTTATTTTATCACTGGAACCAGAATTGGCATGTTTGCCTCCAAAACCAGAATCAATAAATGTTCAATATCTTATCATTCAAAGCCACATTTGGTGTCTTGTCTCCAAACTTAGAATCGGTAAATTTCACTACATCATTTTATGATCAAAACCAGAATTGATGTCTTTGTGTCCAAAACTAGAATCAGTAAATTTCACTATTTTATCACGAAAACCAGAATCAATAAATTTCACTATATTTTATCAGGAAAATCAGATTTGGTGTCTTTGCATGCCTCCAAAACTCAAGACAGGTACCGTGATTACGTTCCTGTGTATACAGATGGATCATGGGATGGGAATTCTTGGTGTCTTTCCATCAGACACTATCCTTTCCATGAGACTGCCTGACTTGGCATCAATCTTTAGTGCTAAAGTTTGGGCAGTCATCAAAGATTCTATAGCATCCAAATTTATAATTTTTACAGACTCACTTTAGTGTCTTCAAGCTTTACGTAATAAGAAGCTAGACCATCCCTTAATTGGAATGGTGATACAAAAGTGTCTTTTTATCTATTGCCAATAAAGATGTTGTATTTTGTTGGGTGCCCAGCCTGATTGGTATTATGGGTAATGAAAAGGCTGATTCTGCTGCTAAGTCTGCCTTGGATTTGCCTCATGCCAAGGTTGGTGTACCTTATACTGATTTTAAACACAGTATTAACAAATTATCTTTTCGACTTGGCAACATTATTGGGACGGTGTGGTTGCGAACAAGCTTCATGCCATCCAGCCAGTCTTGGGAGAGTGGCAGTCCTATAGACAGTGCAGGAAGGATGAAGTAGTCTTGTGTTGTGCCCGCATCGGTCATACATATTTGACTCATTCATTTATCTTGAAGAAAGATCCTCCACCTCAGTGTGAGCACTGTCAGTGTACTCTGACGGTGCGCCACATTTTGGTGGAGTGTCATCATCTTAAAGAAACTCGAAAATATATATTTGGACAGCGATCTGTGATGGAATTGTTTCGATTTCATCCTGAACTTCTTGTACAATTTTTACGTGACACTAAGTTTTATTCTAAATTTTAATTTTATTTTATCTGTGATATTTGTATTTTTGCACAGTCCTTTACACTGTGTTTTTGTTACAATTTTGAATTTTATATTAATGTGATTCACCATTTGTTGTTTAGTTTGACACCCAGTGGCCGATGTTTTTCGTGCTGGGGTGTCGTTAAACATTCATTCATTCATTCATTCATTCATTCCAAAACAGCGGGCAGCATGGCCCAGTGGTACAGTGCCCGCCTGATGCGCGATCGGTCTAGGATCGATCCCCGTCAGCTGACCACTGGTTTTTTTTCTTGACATAACCATATGTCCGACGCCGATATAACCGTAATTTAATGTGTTGAGTGCGTCATTAAATAACTTGAAACGATAAATTTCTTCATATCTTATAGTTTGACACCCATTAACCGATGTACCTTTCATGCAGAGGTGTCGTTAAACATTCATTCATTCAATAGCTGATGATGTATTAATCAGTGTGCTCTAGTAGTGTCGTTAAACAAACCACACTTTAATAGTGATATTATGTTTGCAGACGTCTGGTAAAATCAACAAGTACTGTGTGCCTGCTGTCCAGGGTTTCTTCAAGTCGATAGCGCTGTCGTCGCAGAACAGCTTACAGGACACGCTCAGGTGGGTTATCTTCCTTGATTTTCACAGGCACAATATTATACGAGAATATATGTAAAGCAAATGTGAATTCACATGGACCACTAGTCCGGTACATAGTGAAATATTACATTTTAACATTTTCAATTTGAATTCACATGGACCACCAGTCCGGTACTAACATT
Organism: Dracogyra subfuscus; assembly: GCA_016106625.1. Lineage (NCBI taxonomy): Eukaryota > Metazoa > Mollusca > Gastropoda > Neomphalida > Peltospiridae > Dracogyra > Dracogyra subfuscus. The sequence goes on from JAECMU010038497.1 coordinate 4,140, forward strand.
TTCAATTTGAATTCACATGGACCACCAGTCGGCTACATAGTGAAACATTACATTTTAACATTTTCAGTTAACAATTTATATATTTTTTAATTTAAGATTTATTTTTGGAACTTGAAAAATACTATATCACTTGCAGACTCTGTTTAAAATACATTTGGAATTTCAGTATCGTACAGAACACTAATTCCCATGGTACAGTTAGGATATTCAATTAGTTCCAGTGCCCTAAATGTTTAGTAGTTTAGAATGTGCAAAACATTTCATTGAAGAAATATTAATTTTGTTTTGTTTAGTTTTTTGTTTTGTGTAATAAATATCCAACTTAAAGCAATAATCATTATTACAGTTCAGATCCTATTTATGTTAAATATTTCACTCTCCAGGTTGCTGACTCTGTGGTTTGACTACGGACACTGGCCCGAAGTGTACGACGCCCTGGTGGAAGGAATCAAAACTATTCAGATAGACAACTGGCTTCAGGTGCTCACAAGTTATGTTAATTAGCTAGAGTCATGTGACATGTAATTATTTCATCATCATCAGACCTTGCCATTTAAGGGGAGGTTTCATTCTCGCTCCCCATCACTCCCCTGAAACACTGCATTTAGCTCCCATTATATGGTAATATCGTAAATAGCTCCCCATAATATTAAGGTTTTTTTTAATACATATTGGATTAGTTTTAAAGTTAACGTCATAATGAAGTAAATTTGAAACAGGACAACAAAAAAAAGGTTTTGCCAAGTTGTAGTCAAATATCAGGAGATGACATTACATATGTTTTCATTTCCAAGAAAGGCCAGTTCAATTTTATAGAAATTATTGAAAATCCTTCATTAAAATAGCTTTTTGGTTAAGAGGAAAAAAATACCACAATTCCATGTACATGTAAGTACTGAAAACATTGTAGAAGGTGTCCTTGTTTTCCGATTAATTTTGGAACATTTAGCATCGGTATTTTGTAAGACACTTTGCAGCGGTTATAGAAAAGCAAAAGTAGAAGGAACACTTTTCATTCTTGGTAATAGCTCCTAGTTCATAATTTTATTATAAAGTTAAAACAAAATTTAAACTGCTCATTGTTATAAAAACATACGATATTAATTAACATAAGTGTTTCTCTGTCAGGTTATTCCACAGCTGATAGCGAGGATTGACACACCGCGAGGGCTGATCGGTCGGCTCATTCACCAGCTGCTCATAGACATTGGCAAGTTTCACCCACAGGTAGGCAGATTTTTTTTTTATTATTTCAAATGTAAAGTTTGATATTTATTTTATTCTGTATTTTTAATTATTAGGACCTTGATGTTTGTAATAATATTTTACTATCACTAAAACTGAGAATATAATGAAATTTACTATTATACTTGTAGAATGTTATAGATCAAAATAGTTTTTAGATTATTATAAATGGTATATATAATGTTCAAAATAAGTACGGGATGTTCAAATATAACACAATATGCTCCTAATTAAATATCCAATAACATTTTGGGGGATCCTGTCCCATTCCTGAGCCAAGTTAGTTAGCTGAAATTGTCATTCTCGGAGATATCGTCCGATGATGTCCCACATGAGTTCAATGAGTGAAAGGTCTTGGCCACGGTTGTGTGGTTATATTCTGTTGCTGTGGATACTCGGTGACCAGTAGACTCCTGTGAGCACTGGCATTGTCATCCTGAAAACACAAAATATCGTCCAGCCTGATGTGCGAGGGGCACAATAATCAGTGCAAGGCTGATTTTACGGTAGTACTTCCCAGTGACCCTCCCATGAACAACATGCAGTTGGGTTCTGGCAGTCATGGTGATGCCACCCCACCTCCAAATCAAATCGGTCATTAGGACGAACGTTGACGTTGGTGTAGTGTTCATTGGCATGTCGACAGACACACTCTCGTCAGTCATGGAAGTCTAGTGTGAATCTGGACTCGTCTGAAAACATTACCTGAGCACAACGCCTGTTAGCCCAATGTCTACGATGTTTAAACCATTGATGTCTGGCAGCAATGTATATCACAGTCAAATGTTACTCCTATACAGTCTGTTACGAATAGTCTGACCAGACACTGTAATGCTAGTTGTAACACAGAGTTCTCTTGTGATTTGAATTGCTGGTTGACCTCGATTCATCAACATATATGTCCTAATGAACCAGACTGAATAGTGATGATCATCCACATTTCTGGTTTGTCGATGTCGGGCCCAGGCCAACAATCGGCTAATGACTGATTGTGACATACATACATACATACGTACATACATACATACGTACGTACGTACGTACGTACGTACATACATACATATTTATATATATATAAATACTTATTTATTTATCTATTTATTTATTTTCATCCTTAACCTGCCCTCAAACCTATGGCATATTTCAAACTGTTAATAGGTTTTAATATTCACTTGTATTATATGTGAGTTGATAATCCACTGTCTATTCTAATGGCTACATGTATGTGTCTATAACAGTTAGGTGTATATTTCACAGTCATTGATCTACATATATTTCAACATAACCAAGATAAATCCATAGCTCTGTCACTTATAAGTTTGGTGTTTCTGACAGTCGTTGATCTACCCTTTGACTGTTGCGTCCAAGTCAAACGTCCAGGCTCGACAGTCGGCAGCAAACAAGATTTTGAAGAACATGTGTGAGAGAAGCAACAGTCTGGTACAACAGGCCATGCTGGTAAGTCAGTGTGTAGTTTGGCTTCACCAAAAACAAAAAGGTGTTCTGGAAATAAATATTTTATGTGCAATATGTAAAAAGCATTGATCAGAACATAAATAAAACAGCAATACACACATATAATAATATTCTGATTCTAAAAATATGCTGATTAAAGTAATGATAATAATAATCTGCTGATTAAAAGTAATGATAATAATTTGCTGATTAAAATAATAATAATCTGCTGATTACAAAGTAATGATAATAATTTGCTGATTAAAATAATGATAATCTGCTGATTACAAAGCAATGATAATAATCTGCTGATTACAAAGCAGTGATAACAATCTGCTGATTACAAAAGCAAGGATAATAATCTGCTGATTACAAAGTAATGATAATAAGTTGCTGATTAAAATAATGCTAATAATCTGCTGATTACAAGGTAATGATAATTATCTGCTGATTATAAAGCAATGATAATAATCTGTTTATTATAAAAGCAAGGATAATAATCTGCTGATTAGAAAATAATGATAACAATCTGCTGATTAGAAAGTAACGGTAACAATCTGCTGATTAGAAAGTAACAGTAACAATCTGCTGATTAGAAAATAATGATAACAATTTGCTGATTAGAAAGTAACGATAACAATCTGCTGATTAGAAAGTAACGATAACAATCTGCTGATTAGAAAGTGATGATAACAATTTGCTGATTAGAAAGTAATGATAACAATCTGCTGATTAGAAAGTAATGATAACAATCTGCTGATTAATAAGTGATGATAACAATCTGCTGATTAAAAAGTAACGATAACAATCTGCTGATTAGAAAGTGAAGATAACAATCTGCTGATTAGAAAGTGACAATAACAATCTGCTGATTAGAACGATAACAATCTGCTGATTAGAAAGTAATGATAACAATCTGCTGATTAATAAGTGATGATAACAATCTGCTGATTAGAAAGTAACGATAATCTGCTGATTAGAAAGTGAAGATAACAATTTGCTGATTAGAAAGTAATGATAACAATCTGCTGATTAGAAAGTAATGATAACAATCTGCTGATTAATAAGTGATGATAACAATCTGCTGATTAAAAAGTAACAATAACAATCTGCTGATTAGAAAGTGAAGATAACAATCTGCTGATTAGAAAGTGACAATAACAATCTGCTGATTAGAAAGTGATAATAACAATCTGCTGATACAGGTAATGATAACAATCTGCTGATTAGAAAACAATGATGACAATCTGCTGATACAGGTAATGATAACAATCTGCTGATTAGAAAATAATGATAACAATCTGCTGATTAGAAAGTGATAATAACAATGTGCTGATACAGGTGTCCGAGGAACTGATTCGGGTGGCCATTCTGTGGCATGAACTGTGGCACGAGGGTTTGGAGGATGCCTCGCGTCTGTACTTCGGAGAGAAGAATGTCAAGGGGATGTTCTCAACGCTCGAGCCGCTTCACGCCATGATGGAACGGGGACCGCAGACTCTCAAAGAGACTTCCTTCAACCAGGTAAATCTAGACCAGTGGTACAACTGGTCAAAGGCCATAGTATGTGCTTTCCTGTCTGTGGGAAAGTGCATGTAAAACATCTCTTGCTGCATTAGGAAAAATGTAGCAGGTTTCTTCTGATGATATTATTCATAATTACCACATAATTATTTAACAACACACTCAACACATTTTATTTACGGTTATATGGCATCAGACATATGGTTAAGGACCACACAGATATTGAGAGAGGAAACCCGCTGTCGCTACTTCATGGGCTACTCTTTCCGATTAGCAGCAAGGAATCTTTTATAAAAAATGTTTTAGTTGGGGTGTGTGTACTTATTCATAGAATTTCATTTAAATATAGATAAATATAGACTCCCAGAAAAAGAATGACCGACAACTAATATTATGTTTCCTACCACATGAAAGTAAATATTTTTGTTTCTTTGTGACAATAATGTTTATGTATCCATTGTTACTTTTAACTCAATTGTAGGCGTACGGCCGTGACCTGATGGAGGCACAGGAGTGGTGTCGGAAGTACCACCGGTCGGGGAACATCAAGGATCTGACCCAGGCCTGGGACCTCTACTACCATGTGTTCAGACGCATTTCCAAACAACTGCCACAGGTCGGAATTCTTACTTCATTGTGTAGATGTCTTGAGTCTTCTTCTTCTTCTTTTTTCTCTTTGTAATTTCATCTGGACATTTAAGCTTAAACAAGTGCAGATTCAAAGAGGTGTGAGCTGCTGGGTGTGTACACTGCCTATTTAAAGTCTTAGGTGTTCAGGCGCATTTTCAAACAACTGCCACAGGTCGGAACTCTTACTTCATTGTGTAGATGTCTTGAGTCGTCTTCTTCTTCTTTTTTCTCTTTGTAATTTCATCTGGACATTTAAGCTTAAACAAGTGCAGATTCAAAGAGGTGTGAGCTGCTGGGTGTGTACACTGCCTATTTAAAATCTTAAGTGTTCAGGCGCATTTCCAAACAACTGCCACAGGTCGGAACTCTTACTTCATTGTATAGACAGCCCTTGAAATTCAAACAAGTTTGCTACAGTAGTTATGTGCCATCATAAATCAATTTTGCAATGGCACTACAGCGGCAATTTTAAAGAAGAGATTAATGCTGTCACAATTCTTTACATATGATGCTCTGCTGTAATAATATGCTAAAATATAACATTTCAACTTTACTTTCGTAAGCTTCTATATTGAAATAAACCAATATATATTAATTGAGGAAACTGAGCTACACACAATAAATTTAAGCTTTTTTCTGGACCTCTGTAATTGGAGTTCAGAGAGAAATGCCTACAGACATTTCTCCATTCACAGATTTGCGACGGCAATGAAATGCTGGCGCAAATCAAGTTTGAGATAGCTTTTGCGACGGCATTGCCGATTGCTGCCATGAATTTCGAGGGCTGTATAGATGTCTTGAGTCTTCTTCTTTTCTCTTTGTAATTTCATCTGGACATTTAAGCTTAAACAAGTGCAGATTTAAAGAGGTGTGTGCTGTTGGGTGTATACACTACCTATTTAAAGTCTTTAGATACAGACCTGTCAACTCTTCCGATTTACGCGGGAGTCTCCCGCTTTTTGAACCTTTCTTCCGATCTTCCGACAAACCAAAAAATCTCCCGACAAACCAATAAATCTTCCGATAATTTTTTTTTTTAATAATTTTTTTTTTTTCACCGTCAATTTTCAGAAAAAAAATAAAGGGAAATAATTCTAGTTTAACTGTAAACAGGTGCAGATTCAAAGAGGTGTGGGGGGTGCTGCGGGAATGCACTACCTCACTGAACTTTGATGAGTCCCGATAGTCTAGTAGTTAACGTAATTGACCATAGTACATGTACCTTTCCTTTTTTGCCAAGACTGGTACATGTTATAACTTGTAGCTTTTTAGGAGTGGTAACCCACTCACCTGATGCATGGTCAGTCTAGGATCAATCCCTGTCGGTGGCCCCAGTGCAACACGACTGGTATAATAAAGATCCCTTGTTAGTTTTTTCGTTGCGGAAGTTTTTCAGCCTATGCCTTTCAAAATATCCATTTGTTAGACACCTAATATTTGTAGTTAAAAAGAAAAAGTTCAACATTCCTGTCCTTTATTATTTTGGCCCGTAGTTGACGTCTCTTGAGCTGCAGTACGTGTCGCCGAAGCTGCTCAAGTGTAAGGACCTGGAGCTGGCAGTTCCGGGCTCGTATGAACCGAACCATCCTGTCGTACGAATCAGTCACGTCGCCAGCTCGCTGCAGGTGATCACGTCAAAACAGAGGCCACGGAAACTCACCATATTTGGTAAGTAGTTGAAATGGTTCTAGGTGATCACGTCCAAACAGGAGGTGGAAACTCACCATATTTGGTAAGTGGTTGACACGGGTTTTAGGTGATCACGTCCAATCAGGAGGTGGAAACTCACTATATTTGGTAGGTGGTTGACACAGGTTTTAGGTGATCACATCCAATCAGGAGGTGGAAACTCACCATATTTGGTAAGTGGTTGACACAGGTTTTAGGTGATCACGTCCAATCAGGAGGTGGAAACTCACCATATTTGGTAGGTGGTTGACGCAGGTTTTAGGCGAGTGGTTGACGCAGGTTTTAGGTGATCACATTCAAATAGGAGGTGGAAACTCACCATATTCGGTAGGTGGTTGATGCAGGTTTTAGGTGATCACATCCAAACAGGAGGTGGAAACTCACCATATTTGGTAGGTGGTTGACGCAGATTTTTAGTGATCACATCCAAACAGGAAGTGGAAACCCACCATATTCGTTAGATGGTTGACGCAGGTTTTAGGTGATCACGTCCAAACAGGAGGTGGAAACTCACCATATTTGGTAGGTGGTTGACGCAGATTTTTAGTGATCACATCCAAACAGGAAGTGGAAACCCACCA
>JAECMU010038502.1:0-13368 GCA_016106625.1 Dracogyra subfuscus
ACACATACATATTCAGATTGTAGGCCCCATACGTGTGGTTGGGTTAAACAGCATCCTTTTTTTATGGATTTCTGGATAGCTCAGAACACATCATGGATAATATGTAATTTGCGGGTGATTCGGTGGCACAGGTTCAGGTCAATTTGTGAGGCCAGAAAGGATTTAATTATTCTCTGTGCTAGTGCGTTAATGTCTATGTATATAACAGTCAACCTTCATCCATACAATATATAGATATTCATACATCAATACATACTAGCCAGTGCCAGGTCTGCCCACTATTTCATGCACGTAAGCGGGATTAACCACATAGATTGTAGGCCCCATGCATGTGGTTGGGTAAAAGAGCATCCTTTTTATGGATGCCTCAATAGCTCAGAGTGTATCGTGGATAGTCTTGCAATTTGCAGGCGATTCGGTTCCACAGGTTCAAGTCCCAGCAACGGCATGGGACAATTTGTGGCCCGGATTTCAAATAGACGGACGGTTATGTAGGTCTGACCTGATCAATCAGCTGGTCATGGCAAGCTCGAGAGCATACAATCTTTGTTTTGTTTACATTAGTCAAGAGCAAACATTGTTTTATATACCATATGTATGTGTTGCTCTTGAAGCGGTGGCTAGGATCAAAAGGGTGATTTTGATGCCCAAGTATATCAACCATGTATCCCTGGCATGGCTGTCTGCTGGTTATCTGCAGCACCATGTTCCCTTGTTGGACTCAGTGGTGGGTGGGGAGCATGGCTGATGAACTTTTTATTCATTAAATATGGCTAAACCATTAATTTCAAATTCAGATGGGACCCTGAAAAGGTTCCACACTGAAGTTTCAGACTTCTTGTCTTCGGATGAGGAGTCCATGAAATTAAAAACAAATGTGAAGAAATCCCTTTGGATTTCTTCACAACAATGGCCACGGTTTCTCGTCATCAGTTCCACTGATGATGGGGCCTTGAATAAATTATCTCCTTTTGCGATTTAAAAGGCAATCATTTGGCTTAGCTGGTGAGCCAAAATCTATTAATTGTTTTTTATAAATGGTCTTGGTTGAATGTTCAACCGACAAGCATTCAACTTTCCTCCTCAAGTCGACAGTTTTTTGTAACGTGTCGATTAAGGTAACTCTGCATACCTCTCTCAACTCATCAAAGGGAGTGATCATATGCAGAGATTTGGAAGGTGTCAGTGAAGATGAAATCTGTCAAAATTTAAGTTCTCAGGGTGTTACTGCGGTGAGAAGGATAAAGGTCCGTCAGTAACAATACTTGTATCCTCACCTTACCATCCCTACCCTTCCTCAATCTATCAAAGCCGTTTACCTTAATATTCCTGTTGAACCCTTTGTTCCAAACCCCTTGCGTTGCTTCAAATGCAGAGGTTTGGCCATGGTCAGAACACATGTCATGGAAAACTTGCATGTGCTCGTTGTGGTCTGTTTGACCATGACAGCAAGACATTTAAAAATGATATACTTTGTTTCAACTGCAGGGGCAACCACTTTGCATACTTGAGAGAGTTTGCAGTAGAAGGTGGGAATTTTTGTTCAACAGGTGAAGGTACAAAATAAACTGTCCTTCACGGATGCCAGGAGGTTGGTGGAGACAGCAACACCTACAGTCGATGACAAGTCATATGCAGCTGCAGCTGCTGCCAAAGTCGCCACTAAAAGTGTTGCATCAACACAGACCTCTCCTGGCATTGTGATGAAGCCAAGTACAAGAAACTGTCCGATACTGAGAAGGTGCAAAAAGCAGCACACAAAAAAACCCATTGCTCCCCAGCAAAAGGAAATTGAAACACAAGTGTCACTGGATTTCAAAAATCCAACAAATAGGTTGAGCACTAGTCTCCCTAAGTCAAGCAGTGACAAAGATATCTGCAAAGAAAGCTACAGAAGTACTGTCTGGTAGGCTGAAAAAGATTGAACTATGTTCAATCCCGATCAGCAATATGTATGAAACTTTGGCTGATATTGGTGATGATGATATGGAGATTTCATCTCCAGATCATTGCCGATCACAAAGACCACCAGCAAAGCCAAAGATAAAACCCATACTTCCTCCCGATGAAAAGATGAAAAATAAAGTTATCCAGTGGAACTATTGTGGGCTTTTGAAGAATTAAGTCTTCTAATTCAAAACTATAATCCTCTTGCAGTGTGTCTTCAGGAAACCTTCCTGAAGGATACTGACAGTATTAGCATCAGAGGATTTAATCTCTACCATAAATGTCAAGAAACTGAAAATAGGGCATCTGGGGGCATTTCCATTATTATAAATGAAACGATTCACCAGAGTAAAGTCATATTAAAGTCAAATTTACAAGCTGTGGCTGTAAAGGTCACGGCTCATAAAACTATTACTCTCTGTTGAGTTTATTTACCACCTCGAAACAATTACAGTTTTAACACTAGGGACTTTCAAGGTTGTTTGTATCAACTCCCTACTCCCTTGGGAGATTTTAATGCTCACCACACTTTGTGGGGATGCGATGTCATAAATACTAGAGATAAACAATTAGAAGACTTAATTCTCAAAAATGACTACTTAATGATAAGTCATACATATGCCATGCCGAGGGAAAAGAATCCAGTAATACAGTTCGCCAGTTGTCTGTCAATGACACGTATGTGGCGTCTCATCATGACATTGCCAATGCATTGGCAGACAATTTCTCTCATAACTCTTCTTCTTTCAGTACAGATAAAGCTGAAAAGCAACCTATTAACTTTTCATCTGAAAATGCTGAAATATATAACAGGCATTTCACTTTGGAAGAGTTGCAGGACGCTCTGTGTAGAGCCCATGATACTTCAGTAGGATCAGATGAAATACATTATCAACTCTTAAAACACTTACCTGAATCATCCTGAATGGTTCTATTAGATATCTTTAACAAAATCTGGATTTCGGGTGACTTTCTTTCTGATTGGAGAAAAGCCATTGTCATTCCCATTCCTAAACTTTGTAAGGATCCAACAAATCCTATCAGTTATCGCCCTATTGCTTTGACAAGTTGCATTTGTAAAACCATGGAACGAATGATCAACCGTAGACTTGTCTGGTATTTTGAGTCCCACAAATTGCTTACTAACGTGCAATGTGGGTTCAGGACTAGATGTATCTTTTTAGATTTGAAACATTTTGTAGGGATGCTTTTATCCATAACCAGCATTTGGTATCGGTCTTTTTTTACCTCGAGAAAGCTTATGATACTACGTGGAAGTATGGAATTTTGAAAGACCTCCATGGCATGGGCCTAAGAGGCCGTATGCCTGACTTTATCTCAAATTTCTTACAGAATAGGTCTTTCAAGGTACGAGTGGGATCTACGTTATCAGATTCTCGGTGTGCCTCAAGGTAGCATCCTGTCAGTAACTTTATTTTTCGTGAAAATTAACAGCATCACTCAGTGTTTAAAACCTGGCGTTGATAGCTCGTTATATGTCGACGATTTTCAGATTTGCTACAGGTCTTCCAGTAGGAGTCACATTGAACGTCAATTTCTGGGGGTTATTTTTGACAGGAGGTTATCTTTGTTCCTCATTTACAGTATGTAATATGTGAAGAAGAAGGGCTTAAAGGCCCTCAATATCTTAAAAGGTATTGGCAAGACTAAATGGAGAGCAGATCGAAAGGTTATGCTCCAAACTTTATAGATCTTTGGTGCGGTCTAAACTTGATTATGGGTGCATTGTGTATGGGTCAGTACGTAAGTCTTACTTGCAAATGCTAGATCCTATACACAACCAGGGACTTAGGCTTTGTCTTGGTGCTTTCAAAACATCTCCTGTGGAGAGCTTGTATGTCAATGCACGCGAACCTAATTTGGGTGCTAGATGTGCAAAGCTTTCTCTGCAGTATGCTACTAAAATTAAATCGGTGCCAAAAGATCCTGCACACAATGTGGTGTATGTGGTGTTTTTATCAGTTTCCATCATTGATTGTTGTTAAACATTCATTCATTCATTCATTCATTCATTCCAACATTGATTTAACAGACATTTTGGAAACCTCTTCATATTTTATTTTGCCACGTCGGTGTATCAAACCACCAAAAATTGTATTCAATCTTGTACATCTAAAAAAAGATTGCACAGATGCAGTTATTTATAAACAACATTTCATGGAAATCCAAGAGAGATACTGTGATTACATTCCTCTTTACACAGACGGATCACGGGATGGGAATTCTGTGGCTTGTGCTACAGTTTTTCCATCAGATGCAATAATTTTCATGAGATTGCCCAATTCAGCATTAATCTTTTACTGCTGAAATTTGGGCAATCATTAAAGCCCTGGAACAGATTAAGGATTCACGTGCATCCAAGTATATTATTTTTACAGGCTCACTTTCGTGTCTCCAAGCTCTACAGTACATGAAATTGGAGCATCCCTTAGTTGGGATGGTGATAAGAATGTGTGTCGTCTTATCAATTGCCAATAAAGATGTTATATTTTGTTGGGTACCCAGCCATGTTGGCATTAAGGGTAACGAAAAGGCAGATGCTGCTGCCAAGTCTGCTTTGGACTTGCCCTGTGTCCATGTTGTGTTCTCTACAGTGATTTTAAATTTCATATTAACCAATATATTTGTTTGACTTGGCAAGATGATTGGTACAGTGCGTTTGCGAATAAGCTTCATTCTGTCAAGGCAGTCCTGGGAGAATGGCAGTTATCCTACAGGCTGTGCAGGAAGAATGAAGTAGTCTTATGCTTTTTTGTCGTCATTTTAGTGCTGTTAATTAAATTCATGTTATGTCTGTGCAGGTATGTAAAGGATGAACTTAAGATGGAAAGGGAGAAGAAGGAACGAAAACAGCGCTCAGATGATCGACGATCAGATCGACAGGAGAGGCTGAATGAGATTCGACGAAAATACGGTAAGTGTCTTGTCATCATTTTCATGTTAGCAATTTGATTTTAAAAATATACATTTTGTGTTATAAAAAAACAAAAAAAAGAGTTAAAATTATTACTTAGTAGAGCATGTTTTGTGAAACTTTTTTTATTTAAAGACGCTAATTTGAGTTTTCAAATCTAGGGAGACTTTCTGTTTGTTCTGGCTAACGAAGTAAACACACATCCTATCCTGCATTTTCCTCTTTTTTAAAACAGTATGATCCATTCTGATTAGCAACCTGTTTTGCCTTGTAGTTGAAATTTCAAAACTAGAGTTACTGTAGAAACCAAATCGGTTACCATTGAAAAATACCACGGACATTGCTAACCGGTTATGCTGACTATAGCTTATTTTCAGGGCTGCTTATTGTCAGGATATAAATAATTATGAAATGTGGCCTGAGTTTGGACAGACTGAGCAGAAAACCATCTGCTAAACTGGTTTATGGCCTTCAAGTTAAACCAAATACAAATGTAGTTAACAGATGTTAGCTGGCTGAACTTTGGGATGATTTCATCATGCCTGCATATCAGATACCTATTTTCTTTAATATCTTAGCTTGTTTCATCTTAAGTATACAATCTCCTTAAGTGCATTTTTAAAAGAAAAGATGATATAATACAAAAAACATGGTTTTTCAGGATACAATTCTCAGGTCACATCTCAACAACTAGGACAAAGTCAGTGTCATAAGAGCCTGCATTTTCAAAATTTAGACAAACTGAGTCTAAGAAACTTTATCCATAGATACAGGGTGTATTTATATAATCTTAATCTGTCGGGCATTTATTTTTCATAAATGTTGCTGATATTGATAGGTTTGTTAATTTAAAAATTACAAGTCCGAAAATATTCATAAAGTTTCCTTTAAAATCGGTGTCATAAGTAAGGGTTTTTTACCCTGAATATTCTGATACCAAATTAATAAGATGCATTTGAACCTTTCAGGCATGTTTATCGTTGCATTGTTGTATTGTCGTACTTTCGACATTAACATGCACATGTGTAATGATTAATGATTTAATGCAACAACGCTTAGCCTCAGCTTTTCCCAACCAGTTAAAGTTTCTAAATGCAATAAAATGCCATAGCGACTTGTACATAATTAGAAACTTAAAATAAAATTCACATATAAACCGCACCGTTATATAAACCGCCCCCTCCGATATGAAAAAAAAAAGTAGCGGCTTATACTCCGCAAAATACGGTAACTCTTAATCCCCTGTATCACATACCCTTCCTAAATTACTACATGGCCTACCCTTTGCACATGGACCTTCATTATGATGTAGGTTTGTTTACACTAAATCAGACACACTATTGATGATGATGATGTTCAAAGTTTTTTTATTATAACCAATGCAACCAGCATATGATTTATATGAACCCATTTGAAAAGTGTGATATTTGAGATATTAAATTAATGCTTCTGCAGAAAATTAAAGCAGTAGACCCTAGTTTTCAAACACTAATAATGTAAGGTAGTGATACTAGGGCCCCCAACCCTGGTATAGTTGTAGTTGTATTTTTCAAGTCATTCATGAGAATATTTACTCGCATTTGGTAAACGGTCGAGTACTATCTATAACCCAGATTAATTAACAATATTTTCAATGCAGTATAAACTGGATTTTTCTACAAAACCTTTTTGAAACTGGCAGTGACAAATGGAAATGTGAAATTCTGTCATTGTTGTGGGATTATATTCGGCATGCGCCAACCTGATTATGTAGTTGGAGAACACTGAAACTGAAGTAGATTCCATGGTTACAAGATACATGAATACACTTGGTTCTCGGTATTATTCATTGGCCTTAAAAACATCCAAATTTTCAAAAATTAAATTGCGCATATTCTCCCAATCCCAGACATATATGTATGATCCTGCTAAAAACATCCAGGATAAATACCTGGGTTTTTTGTTTTTTAATTCTTTGAAGTTGAATGTTTGGTACTGGTTAAGAATTACACTTCTGATCTTGTATTACTCACTTTTCCTTTGCTGACACAGGAATTGACTTTAAAGGTGAGAATACCTGTACAAATGCAAATGTGTGTTGTCTTATTTAAATTATAAGGGTCATTTTTGTAATGGTTCAGTATTGGATTTTTTTCATTCAACATTTGTTGAATACATTATGTGTGTTATAGAATAACATCAGCCACGTTTATATGCATTACCTTTAATTTGGTTCTCTTTGTTTTATTCACTTAAAATTTAGTTTTATATGGAAGAGAGGTTTAGGGAAATCCGTGATTTTTTTTTTTTTAATGTACACAAAGAAAAATGTTAATCACACTCTAGGATAATGAATCATGGGTCATAAGTAACTGCAACTGTAATGTCAATGTATATGACAAGAATAATGTTCCATAAAAAGAATGTGTCCGGCAAATGCACCATGAATCCAATGCTTTTTCCAAAATACAGTATAATAATGCATACAATTTGTCTTGCACTGTTCATTCATTCTCTGTGACGTGCAGGATTTAGTGCAGTCGGATGAGTGAACGCTTGAGGTGCTTGCGTCACAGGATCGAACCACCTTGGAGAATCCATTCAACTGATTTGGGGTGGTTTTTTTGTAAATGTAGCAGGTGTCAGAATTACCAAATGTTTAACATCCAATAGCTGATGATTAATGAATCAGTGTGCTCTAGTGGTGTCATTAAACAAAGCAAACTTTTTTCATTCCCTGTGAACTTGATGCAAAGAAGGATATCAGAAACACAAAGATGGCAAATAACCAGAATTCAAGACTATTGAGCATCAACTGGGTTACCGTGACACAGTCATCAGTTGTGGTGCGAAAACAGACTAATGATATGAAGGACCTACCATGGTCTGGGTGACCTATTGTGACATCACAGCATGAGAATATGTTTGTAATGCTATTATGCACAATGGACTTCATGAAAATTCATTGGTTTACACCCAGGCACATCAGATCAACTGTCTTTTACAGGGGAGGCTAGGTCTTGGTCTGTGAGTACACATTGGGACTTAATTGGGCATCACATACAGGCAATGGAGCCACCCACACAGAATCTGCATGAATTGAAAGCAGCTTCTCATTGAGAGCGACTGCAGTTGTCCCTCCAACATGTCAAACATTTAACTGGAGGGATGAGACACAGGATGAAGGCAGTCATTCAGGCACAAGTGGAGGGTTTACTCTCTACTGATGCTTTGAATTACAGATATCATCTAGGGACACAAAATGACATTTTTACTCAGAAATAACCACCTTAAATTGTCTTATTGACTCTTCAGCTCCATACTTGAAAATAATGTATTTTGTTTAAAATTGCCACACCAGTGCTTATGCAAATATCATGAATAAAATTTAATACAGTTGTTCTGTTTACTTATTATCAAAGGGTTGTTGTTACATATCACATTCATTTTTGTTAACTCTGTTCATACAATTTCATGGCAGCACTTTTTTATTAGTTATTGTAAAATTCCTGGGGGCAGGGCTCGAAACGGCCTGTGGCCAGGTCGCCAAATGGGCGACTTAAATATTAAAAAATAACTGCTTTAGTCGCCCAAAAAATATTATTTGGGCGATCTTTTATTTGTAATATATGAGCCACTATTAATAATTGTATGACATTTTGGTTCGCAAAACTGAACGTATATTGGCATACCTTAATTTGCCAACATTCATTCATATTAAATTATAAACATTGATATTGTAGACCGAATGCAGTTAGGTGTAGTTTTTATAAAACTAAGACATTCGGATCCAGTTCATAACCATTCGGAAAATCTCGGGCAGAACATTCCCGAATGCTGTCTTAGTTTTTGTCATCTGCTTCATGGTGTTCTGAGTTCTTTTTTTTCTTTTCTTTTTCAATCTTGTTTTAATTGGGGGTTTTGATTGGCCAGTTAATTTGGTGACTATTAACTTGACTAAAGATATGATTACAAGTAAAATCACGACTATGATGTCATCCGCCGGATGGAATTTTCTTAAACACATCAAGAACCAAAGGGGAAAAGCAAGTTTACCTTGCAAGTTTACTTTGTTTTCAGTTCTATCTAGCGCAAATGAAGTTAGCTTCTATTAGTATAAGGAGTACTTTACCCCCACTTCGTTTGTATCTATTTCTTACAAATACTTACAATAATAAACGCTGAACATGTGAACAACACTTGGCTAACATGTGAACAATTATGTAGCCCAGTTGGTTGTACATGTTTTTGTATTATATGTGAGCTACCCCTGGAAGACGAGTCACGCCATGCAATTGGATGTTAACGATGTAAACAAAAAAGTATTAAGTTCAGACATTTTACAAGTAAAATTGTACAAAATAAGTAAATAATTTGCTCAAGTCGTGTTTTCTATTAAATTTTCATTTCAATATATGTATGTTGGTATCTTTGCTATGTAGAAATGGTTCTTGAAATCAATATTATTTAATTGAAGCACATTTCATATGCTTATTTAAATATTTCACTTAAAACCTAAAATATGAATATTTCATGTTTGGGCTACCTAAAGCAAGTTTGGGCCACTGAAAATGAAATTTTAGTGGCCCAGATATTTGTTTTTGGGTCACAATAATTTTTTACGAGTTTCGAGCCCTGTGGTGGTGGGTGTTTTTTTAACTTTTTTCTTTGTGTATATATTTAAACTGGTACATGTTTTTTTCTAGATACCAACCTCAGAAGATTGAAAGCTTTTTTTTGTAGTGATTTAGTTTTGGTCAGGTTGTTAACATATTTCCATTATTTATAGAGTAATGTTGAATTATTCATATATTAACAGGGCTAGCTCTGGGTGAGCAAAATAATTTGCCAAATTGTCAATTAAACTTCACAAATTGCAGTAATTGTCAGTTATTTTCTAGCACATCTCAATTATTAATGAAATTATTTCACAAAATTAAAATAAAATTTGCCAACTGCTTTTAAAATTCACAATTGTCGAATTTGGCGAGTGCCAGAGCTAGCCCTGGTTAATAATATTGGATAAGGTGATATTGTAGATACCAAGGAGCCAGTCCATGTAGTGATTTATATAAAAGAATGGCTCATTGAAATTCAAGTTTTCTGCCACTTCAGTTCATGAAAAAGTCAATCTGCTGAGTCAGCAATAATATGTGCTGATTTATTCATTTCAAGTCTAATTTTTCCCAAATTGTCGAGCAGTAATCAAATATTGATTGAATATAAACATTAAAATAAAATATTTTGATACTCCAGGAAAAATGTTTCAGTTTTTTATGTTAGTAGTGTTGTATGTTTCAAGTCAGTGTTTTACACACATTGTGAATCCATTTGAAGTACACTGTACATTTACATGCCAAAAGGTTTATGGTACTTGCTCTATTTGTGTTATTAACATATTTTAGTTTTATGTGATATTTTTGGGGCAGTACTTTGTTTTTCATTTATTATTATGTTTTTACACCAAGCTTCAATGATAGTGCTTTATTGTATTGATGGGCCTGAAGTATATATTATTGTATTTTCAACATTCATGTCTATAAGTGACTCATTAGCAGTGTGCTCTAGTTGTGTTGTTAAACAAACAAACTTTATTTAACTAGCAGCCAAGGGAAGGGCATTTTGTTGTTAAAAACAGCGAAGGATGTTCTTTTATCAAACTTTGGTTGAGTTACTGGTTCAAACGGTTGATATTTACTAGGGGTAATAGATAGCAGTTAATCAAATATTCTGAGATAAGATATCCTCTTTACAATATAAATGAGATAATTTTAAACATTTTACTTTATATTATAATGATGATTGCAGATTTCCTAATAAATAGACAATACTTACAAGATTTGTTTCCTGTTAATATAGAGGTCAAACTTGTCATGGAATATAGATGTACGTGTAGCATGTACCAGAATATTAGGAACATAATATTATTATTGTAATAATTTTTTTTATAATTACAGTTAATTTACTTTACATATATACATCAGTTTGAATTTTCATTTTTATTTTTCAGGCCTTGTCAAAGATGAACCATCCTATGAACGAATGGATGCATAGATCAAGATTGATTGTGTTGTGAACTGCTAACACTGTACTTGAATACTGTAAATCAGGCAATGTTAGCGAATTTAGCGAGGTCATATAAGACGCTAATATTTCATGATGTTAAATTTAAAATGGACTGTTCCAAAATACTTATGTGTAATTGTTTTGTCTGGGATTAACTGAACAATTGTTACATGCTACTGATTAAACCACAAGGATAGCAAACAACCAAAGTTAGTTGGCATGCATATTACTGTGATTTCTTTTACTACATTTAAGTTGTCTTTATGCTGCTTAATGTCAAGATTCATCAAAAACATTAATTCAGCTGATCCTACAACTAAAGCGTTTTCTTTTTTAGTTTCTGATATGATGACCTCGCTGAAGTTCTATGTCTCTAATATGTCACATACTTGGATTTCGCTAAATTTTAATATCGCTAATATTATATGATTTATAGTAGTTGAACTGTGTTTGATTAGAAGTATTGAGGAGTTGAAATGTTTTCTTACTACCACCTCGGCTGTTTGCTAGAAAGATGAAAAACATTTACCGTAACTTGTGGAGTGGGTGGATTAGCACTTGATAAAATATTATGGAAATTGTTCTATTGGAGATTATGATTATTATAAAAATTGATTTGTAAAATATTCTAGTAATCATTGGAGACTACAAAAGCCATTTTAGAAATGATGTAAGTTTGGAAGGTTGGATAGAGTTGATGGTTTATCTGTTTTTGGGGTTTTTTGGTTTTTTATACTTTTCCCATCCCACATAATTAAAGTAAATAACTCTGCTGCATTTGCATTAAGAACATTTCCAAAAGCCATAACAGTTATAATTTTGATGCCTCCCACATTTTGATCATTTGTGGAACAACTGTTTTGTTTATTTCTCAAAGTTGTGTTTATTTCAGTTTTAAAAATGTGTGTGTTATTTTTAAAATATTTCTCAAGCTACGTATTTGTTTTTTCATTAACATTTTGTGCCATACTGCACCTCACATGTGTTATTTACGACTTTGTAGCATAACTTTTGTTTCTTATATATTACACTAACATACAAGGTTTATTTAAGCTAATTAGTTATTGCACTTCACCTTTTGTTTTCAATTTGATTTATTTGATATTAGATAATGTTTTTTAGTTTTTTTCATATGAATGTTATCTAATCATTTCACAAGTGGTAAACAAATTTTAACATAGAGTTATTAAGAGAAAAACCAAGGATGTTGATAACACCATGTATCTAAATTGCGATTTTGTTTATACTGGTTTATGAGATTATTCATATTAACATTTTCGAAAAAGTGCATTATCATATTTTTGTGATAGTTTCCAGTGGAAACAAAATGATAAAGTATGTCTGTTCCCAATTACCAAATGTATGCTTACCCTGCTCTAAAGCATTAGGAATAAAAGAGGAAACTGCCAGTGTATTAATTTTGTAGGAAGTGATTTGGTTAACTTGGAGGGTTGGAAGAATTCCATTTTTCTGTTGGAAATCTGTTACAAAGATATTCTTAATGCATATTGTCTATGAC
Source organism: Dracogyra subfuscus (assembly GCA_016106625.1). NCBI lineage: Eukaryota > Metazoa > Mollusca > Gastropoda > Neomphalida > Peltospiridae > Dracogyra > Dracogyra subfuscus. The sequence continues at coordinate 12,447 of JAECMU010038502.1, forward strand.
ATATGTATATATGTAAGTATTCCAGCATTAGGCAAACCAGTTTTTAACTTTCAAACAGTTCTTTGATTTAGATCAAACTAAAGCAAAATAACTTTTAATATAGTCAACTGTGTTAAAAGTGGAATGATAATGATTGAATGTTGTATTCATTTGAGGATATATACTGTTTCAGTGTCCAGTATTGTAGTAATATGTTCATATGACATTACATTTATTTCAACAAAATATTAAATAGGTGTGTATATTTTTGTAATTGTCCATATATTTTATATGTATTTGTATATATGATAATGGCAACTGAAAACTTTCAACCTGACATGTCATAAAATTAGCAAAATAAATAAATATTTTTGTCATTCTTTGCTTATGTCTCAAAGATTTTTTAAGTAAATTGTTTTTTTCATGTTGAAAGATTTCTAATGCCACATGTTTATTAATGATTACCTACTTACCTGTTTTCTGTACAGATTATTATTTTTTTAATTTCCACTATACTTAGAGCACTAACATTTATCTGACCCTTGATTATTCCGTCATTTGAGTTAAGATTTGAAGAATTTAATTTAAAATGATGCTGTTTTCTTAGGTGGTTACTGAAAATCTTAAGAAATAATAGAAATAGTACAGAAAGATATCATTTTGTATAACCAGACTTATGAAAATAGTTCTGATTCATTTCTATTCTCGACTTTAAAAACTGGACCTGACCGTACATCAACAGGCTGTTAAAAACTTATCCATAACTGTAAAGTTAACTGAAATCTTAACCCTAACCAATTGGCCACTTAAGCAATTACATTTTTCTTGTGGAAATCTGTTATAAAAGATATTTTTAAAGCATATTGTCTGTGGCATGTGTGTGTGTGTGTGTTATATATATACATTTTTCATATATATACATGTGTGTGTGTGTGTGTGTGTG
>JAECMU010038517.1:2429-13908 GCA_016106625.1 Dracogyra subfuscus
CTTATTTATTTATTTTCAATTTAGTGGGTATTTATGTTTCATCTTTCTACTGATTAAATCAACTGTCTGTTTTAAAAGATCCTATCTGACGCAATAAACACAAATCGGTGACAATCTATGCTCATCAATGTCAGTGAAAAGACAACAATGTTAGAGCACTACCAAGAGTAACTAGCTTACTTCTGTGGCGACCATACACCACCACACCGCACCACACCCCACACACATCCCCACGTCCCACACACCCATGTAGGATACGTTTTTCTCCCATCCCTGGCGATGCAAGACAGGCCCATTCCATGACGTCAGCCCATGCGGAATAAATCTCTCTTGCATGACCACGTGACTTCTGTTGTTTGCGCTGATATTAACACTAGGTGACGTCACGTAAACGGCAAAATAACGCAAGAAATACTTTTTATATTTTATAAACACAAGGAAACCTGCTGTCATAATGAAATTATACTATCATTTTCGGTTTATACTTTTAGTATAAACCATTTTTGGATACGATCTTTTCAATGGTTATGATTGTTATATTGTAAGATAAAAAAATTAAAAATGTAGGTTTTACACGTTTTCCCAAAATGCTTGTTTTTCATCTACTGGATGGGAGAAAAATAATCCTTCATTATGTATCCATGTGGGACACATATGAAGGATTCTTTTAGGCCTATTTCTGCGTGTCTGTCGTCAGTAGCGACATGTGTACTACTGACGTGAGTTAAACGGTATGACATGTCTGCAGTCGAATCACGCGTCTATGTATCGTGGTTGTTACACCACAAGGACTCGGGAAGGATAAACGTGACTATTAAGACCGGTATAAACAACTAGGACTCAGGGTAGAATAAACCTGAAAATTAAGACCGGTATAAATAACTAGGCTTTGGGGGAGAATAAACCAAATTATTAAGACCGCTATCAACAACTAGAACTCGGGGAAGAATAAACCTGTCTATTAAGACCGGTATAAACAAGCAGGACTCGGGAAGAATAAGGTGGCTTATTGAGACAGGTATAAATAATTGGGACTCAGGTAAGAATAAACCACACTATTAAGACCGGTATAAACAACTAGGATTTGGGGAAAATAAACCTGACTATTAAGACTGGTATAAATAACTGGGACTCGGGGAAGAATAAACCACACTATTAAGACCGGTATAAACAACTAGGATTTGGGGAAAATAAACATGACTATTAAGACCGTTATAAATAACTGGGACTCGGGGAAGAATAAACCAGACTATTAAGACCGGTCTAAACAACTAGGACTCGGGAAGAATAAAACAGACTATCAAGACCGGTATAAACATCTAGGTATCGGGAAGAATAAACCTGACTATTAAGACTGGTATTAACAATTCGGATTCGGGGGAAATAAATCTGACTATTAAGACAGGTATAAATAAATAGAACTCGGGAAGAATACACCTGACTATTAAGACCGGTATAAACAAGCAGAACTCGGGAATAATAAAGTTGCCTATTAAGACCGGTGTAAACAACTAGGATTCGGGAAGAATAAACCTGACTGTTAAGACCGGTGTAAACAAGAATGACTCGGGGAGAATAAACTCGACTATTAAGACCGGTATAAACAACCAGGACTGGGCAGGAATAAACCTGACTATTAAGACCGGTGTAAACGGAATTTAAGTCAGGTAGGAATACAAGTCCTAGGATAAAAACAACTTTAAAATAAAACAGGAAAGAAAGTCCGGGTAGGACTATGGTTCCTAAGCTATGGAGGTCCGATAGGACTATTGTTCCTGCGTTCCTTTTACACAGATATAAACAACTAGATCTCGGGGGAGAATAAACCTGACTATTAAGAACGGCATAAATGCCTAGGGTTTGGGCGAGAATAAACCTGACTATTAAGACCGGTATAAACAATTAGATCTCGGGGGAGAATAAACCTGACTTTTTTCCTTTTTTTTTCTTTTTTTTTTTTTAATTGCCCCAGAGACAACATATGACAATGTCAGGGTTGGGGCCCTGAATCATTATCTTACATAGTTACACACACTATACAATAAAATTCAACAGTACATTTCACAGTGGAGCAAAGAGAAAAAGAAGGACATCAGCAAGAAGAAGAAACAATTAAAGGGACATACCCTAGTTTTTAAACACTAAGACATAGTTTTGACTATTAGAGGCGTTTTTTGATAACTGAAATCATACTTTACTTAAATGTTATTGTTTAAAGTATCCATTTCCGTACATTCAAAGTGTTTTTGGTCATCCTGATGTTTTTTAATATCACAAAATGCATTTCTCATATTTTTAAAAAGGCACGTGCCTCTGAGAAGTAACAGTTATGTAGTCGAGTTTTATTATATTTTAGAGGGTATTTCACTATTTCAAAGTCAAAGACTCATGTTTCACTCAGTTGTAACTTTATCAAAATGTGTTACAGGTTTGTAAATTAAACTAAACTTAATGTTAATTTTCATGAACTGAAACTAGGGTATGTCCCTTTAATAATAAATAAATTAAAAACAAAAACAAAAACAAAAAAAGAAGAAAAGGAAGAAGAAGAGAAGAAATCTCAAACAAATCAAGAGAGATTTATAAATCAAAAAGGCAAAAAGGCCTGTTTCCAGAAATCTTAAATACGGTTCCCATTTGTCGTCGAAATCTTTAAGTAAACAATTCTTATAAAATATGTATTTTTCTAATAGAAACTTATCTTTAATATAATTTTTGATTCCAATTTTGTTTAGTGCAATCTTCTGTACTTTTGTTCTATATATGTAATATTTTACGTTTATAATTAACCAGTTTACAAATATATTTTTGTTGTTTATAATCCCAAACAAAATCATATTTCTATTGAACTGGATGTGTTCCCCTGTTTGTTGTAACCACTGCTCTATACAGTTCCAGATTTCTGCGACTTTGGGACAAGCATAAAACAAATGTTCCAGTGTTTCAGGTTGGTTATGGCAAAAATTACAGAGATTTGAAGCAACATATTTTATGTTATATAACAATGTATTCGTAGGTGTAACCATAGGAATGTAGGATCTTTCAAAGTCTTAAATGGAAGGCTATAGTATTGTGTCCATTCTGAGTGTGAAAAAACAAATCCTTCAGTGGAAAATTTAATTTGAGACGTGGGGATAATAGACGTGTTATTGAATATGTTATATATTTCTCTACTTTCAGATTTTTCTTTCAAAAGAGGTTTTATTTTACTTGGCAAAATGGGATGTTTTGGAACATCAAATGTTTGAGTCTTTAAACTTGTTTTTCTTCACGGATAAAAACTTTTATAGCGTTAATTAATGAAGCAAATTCCAAAATATTTGTTTTTATATTAAATTTCAAACTAAAGGTGTCATAATCCATGAACTGTCCTTGATTATTAAGTAAGTCTTGTACAAATAGAATACCTTTCTCGACGTAGTGTTTATATATTGCGGGTTTTCTATCAGTTAAAATATTATTATTATACCAAATGTGTGAGCTTAAAATGTCTTCTGTGTGTTTTTGTCGCAGTAAGAGCCAACCATTTAGTACGTCTTTCCAAAATAGATTTCTAATTTGTCTTGCTTTTAACTGAATAAAGTGGTCCCCATATATTACCAAATGGTTTATTGTTAGACCAGTGGTTGAATAAAAGAGAGTTGCCCATTTTGAATTCGTTATGAGAAGTCTTTTTATCCAGGTCAGTTTTAATGCTTTTGAAAAATTGTTAATATCTACCATTTTAATACCCCCGTGTTGATAATCTTGTACTAGAACTGTTCGTTTAATTCTATCTGGTTTGTTTTGCCATACAAACTTAAAACACATATTGTTTATTTGTTTTAATAGTTTTTCTGGCGGGGTTAGGTAATGAAATTAGTAGGTGGGTTATTCTGGGGATGACTAGAGTTTTCACTAAAGTAATTCTGCCTAAAACTGTCAATTTCCGGGTTAACCACTGATTTAACAAGTTTTTCATTTCTAAGATTTTTTATTCATAATTTTGAACAATCATGTTTTTCATATTTATCGAAAATGTTACACCTAATAAAGTAAAATGTTCAGCACCCCAAACCAGCTTCCACTTTGATGGATGGAAAACCTCTTTTTAAAACCTTTTACTACCAATCCAAATAATTTGTGATTTTGAGTAGTTTATTTTTAAGCCTGAGACATCTGTATATATATCTAATACTGTTAAAGTACTGTCCAATGATTTGGGAGATCCATCTAAAATAAAGGTGGTGTCATCTGCATATTGAGATAAGATATATTCTTCCCCCTTTATATGTATGCCTTTAATGTCAGTAGACTTTCCGATTAATGCTGCTAAAATTTCAGCACAGATTATAAAAATATAGGGGGAGAGAGGATCACCTTGTTGACATCCCCTTTCCAATTTAAAACTCTCTGACAGAAATCCATTTTGTAGTATTCGAGATTCTGAATTATTATAAAGGGTCTTAATCCACGTTTTAATTGAATTTTTGAAGTTAAAGATGTCTAGCACTTGTTCAATAAAACCCCAGGATTCGAGGTATTTTATGTGCCTCAGTATAATGCAATATATCATAAATTAATCCTATATTTTCACCTATATATCTACCTTTTATGAACCCGTTTTGATCTTTGGCTATAATTTTATCTAATACCTTTTTAATTCTATTAGCAATGCACCCAGAAGCTATTTTGTATATGCAGTTTAGTAAAGTAATTGGTCGCCAGTTTTTTTTAAAATTACACATAATGATTCCTAGTTTTTGACGACTTGACATTTCATTTATCTTATAACTGTAATTTATTGATCTAATAATGAAATGACCTAAATCTATCCAGAACATCTTTACAAATTCAGCTGAAAAACCATCTGAACCAGGGCTTTTTGTCATTTTTCATATTTTAAAGAAATTGTAATGCCTCAGTATATTCTATTTCCCCTTCTAATTCTTCCGCTTCTGCATCTGTTAATTTATTTACATCAATGCTATTAATCTTTGTTATGTTAGTATTTTGGAGAGGATTTCTTTTCGAGTATAATCTTTCATAAAATTGTTTTGTTTCCGCTAAAATCTTTGTTTGTTCAGTTATTACACTCCCGTCATCAAGCTCTAGTCTTGCGATGAATTTACTATTATAGTTTCGGATAAACCTGACTATTAAGAACGGCATAAATGCCTAGGGTTTGGGTGAGAATAAACCTGACTATTAAGACCGGTATAAACAACTAGGATTCAGGGAAAATAAACCTGAATATTAAGGCCGGTATAAATAATTAGGACTCTGGGTAGAATAAACCTGACTATTAAGACCGGTATAAAGAACTAGGGTTTGGGGGAGAATAAACCTAACTATTAAGACCTGTATAAACAACTAGATCTCGTGAAAGAATAAACCTGACTATTAAGACCGGTATCAACAACTAGAACTCGGAGAAGAAAGACAGGAAGAAATTTTATATTTAACGACACACTCAACACATTTTATTTACGGTTATATAGCGTCAGACATAATATGGTTAAGGACCACATAGACTTTCAGAGGAAACCCGCTGTCGCCTCTTCATGGGCTACTCTTTCCGATTGGCAGCAAGGGATCTTTAATTTGCGCTTCCCACAGACAGGATAGAACAATTCATGGCCTTTGTTGAACCAGTTATGGATCACTGGTCGGTGCAAGTGGTTGAAACCTTCACACTGAGCCTTGCGGAGCACTCACTCAGGATTTGGAGTCGGTATCTGGATTAAAAATCCCATGCCTCGACTAGGATCCGAACCAGGTACCTACCAGCCTGTAGACCGATGACCTAACTACTACGCCACCGAGGCCGGTAAATTTAGAGAAGAATAAACATGACTATTAACACTGGTATAAACCTGACTGTTAAGACCGGTATAAATAACTAGGACTCGGGAAAGAATAAACGGTCAGGCCCAACCTAGGGAGACACCACAGCAACACCTAGGTCTAATTAACGAGCTACTCTCGATATACTAAAGTCCAAAACTATATTAGCTCTACTGCCTTTTTCAGTTCAGATCGACCGTTCAAAATGTGCGCCAAAATTCCTTCAAACCAAAATGCGCAACTTTTCTCTTTGCTTTATTACTTGCTCCATTCGGGGAGAATAAACCTGACTATTACGACCGGTATAAACAACTAGGATTCGAAGAAAATAAACCTGACTATTAAGACCGGTATAAATAACTAGGACTCGGGGGTAGAATAAACCTGAGTATTAAGACTGGTATAAACAAGCAGGACTCGGGAAGAATAAAGTTGCCTATTAAGACGGGTGTAAAGAACTAGGACTCGGGGAAGGATAAACCTGACTATTAAGACCTGTATAAACAAATAGGACTCGGGGACGAATAAACCTGTCTATTAAGACCGGTATAAATGACCAGGACTCGGGGAAGAATAAACCTGACTATTAAGATCGGTATAAATAACTAGGACTCGGGGCAGAATAAACCTGACTATTAAGACCGGTATAAACAAATAGGACTCGGGGAAGAATAAACCTGACTATTAAGACCGGTATACATAACTAGGACTCGGGGAAGAATAAACCTGACTATAAAGACCGGTATAAACAACTAGTTCTCTTACAATAGACAGATGTGTGTAAAGAGATAATGTAGATATCCAGCAATTAAACGGAAACGTCTCGTCAAGTGCCACGAAAATTATTCCAGTCAACACCTTATCGGTGAAGAGATATCAAAGATTGTTTGACGGATGCACCGTGATTCTGTGCTTTGGAAGTTGTGACCCCACTTTCTTCAGTTTATATTTTGGTAGAGACGTTACACTATTCCTATTTATGGTTTCTACTTGTTTCGGCAGTGTTTATGGTTTCCAGCCTTGTATGTTAACGTGTGGCCTATGGGATTCAGTTTGGGATAGTAACAACCTATAAGAATGAAACGTGAAGGTGTGTGGCGGTGGTGGTGGGGGGTCGGGGAGAGACTTACGAACGCTCGTTTTTACACAGATTTATTACGAATGTCGAGTCGTTGCCGAACATCCGCCCAGTTTATCATGACACCGAGCCGTGTTCAGGAGACCGAATTCTTGTGGTTTTCTGCTTCGCTACTTGTACTGCGTCTAATCTCAAATACATATCACAGGACGGTATACGGCGCAAACCAGTGTACATGTTCACGAGTACTGGTCACAGAGATACATTTCCTGTTCCTCCTACTGGCATATCTAAGTGCGTGTGCGTGTGCGTGTGCGTGTGCGTGTGCGTGTGTCCGTTCGTGCGTCTATGTGCGTGCATGTTTGTGCATGCGTACGTTGTGTGCGTGCATGCGTGCGTGCGCGTATGTATGGGAGTGTATGTATGTGCGTGCGTATGCGTTTGTGGGTGGGCGTGCGTGTTTGCGTGTGGGTATATGTATGTGTGTGTGGCTGTGTGTGCATGCGGGTGTGCCTGTATGTGGTATATGTGTGTGTGTGTGGCTGTGTGTGCATGTGGGTGTGCCTGTATGTGTGTGTATGGGGTTATAGGCACCTGTGTGTGTTTGCGTGTTACCTTGTTCTCGCGTGCGTGCGTGAGAGGGGGTGCGTGTGTGTTACACGTTATCAGACAACCCCGTCTTCCAATCGTGAGTGGGTATGCGTGTGTGTTAAACGTTATCAGACAACCCCGTCTTCCAATCGTGAGCGGGGATGTGTGTGTGTTAAACGTTATCAAACAACCCCGTATTCTAATCGAACGGTAGCAGAGGTTATTGTTTGTCTAACACTCTGACCACGTGACACGGCTTCCATATTATAGACTGACAAGTGCTTATTGATCAGACGTTAAATATATATTCTCCATCTCCCCTCGTTTTGTGCAACATGAATGACTGTTTTCAACTCTGACCCTTCCTTTTTAATGATAATCGAAACTTCAGCCAGTGTTATTTGAAACTCCAACCCTTCCGCGTTTAAAAATTATCAAAACTTCTGCCAGTGTTATTTGAAACTCCAACCCTTCCGCGTTTAAAAATTATCAAAACTTCTGCCAGTGTTATTTGAAACTCCAACCCTTCCGCGTTTAAAGATGATCAAAACTTCTGCCAGTGTTATTTGAAACTCCAACCCTTCCGCGTTTAAAGATGATCAAAACTTCTGCCAGTGTTATTTGAAACTCTAATCAGTCCGTGTTTCCAGACAATCAAAACGTCTGCCAGTGTTATTTTCTCAAAGCAGCGAAGCATAATATATGAACGGTAATTGTCGAACATCAATTTCAATTTGAAAACGTTCGTTATTTTCCGTAATTCACCGCGGCAGTGGTATCCGATTCTCCGCGTAAACAGCACGTGGCTGTTCAACAGAGTTAATATCTGCGGTGATCAGGGCTGTATTCCGCTCCCCAAGTGGTGTCCTCAATATTATCTTACCATTAGCCTCTCCATAGAGCCGCCGCTTGTCTTTTACTCTGTCCATGACATAAGCACGGAGTTGGGTCACAGTATTTGTTTGTGTGTGTCACGTATTCAAAAACACAGCCGTAGTTAGATCGTGTCTAACATATAGGCCTAGTCCTTTTTCAGCCTCCATTCAGTGGTGGAGGGATTAAATCATTTGTTTGACGTAAGAATAAAATCAAATAAACATTTGGAAATAACAACAGTATGCTATTTTTCAGTGCAATGAAAAATCGGTTCAGAAATAAATAAAACTGTAATACTAACCATAGTAAGACAGAGACGTGTGTAGAGTTATGGCCGACATGCTGTTGTTCTTTTGTATTTATTATTTGTATAATTCTGTGACATGAAAAAACTCTAACTGTGTCCTTGTTTCTCCCTCTGTAGAAAAACTGAACAAATCAGTTATGTCGCATTACAAGACTACGCAAGACTATGGCGGTCATAATATTGTAAACACCTATACTAGCTTTGGAACTTTCTTTTTGGCCGACCGTTCAAAATGGCGCCATATTTCCTTATCCAAATGTGCACACTTTTTCTCTTGGCATAATATTTTGCGCCATTCAAAATCCCATAGGACCATCACCCCCACCCCCGTCTGCTACCTTATCTTAGTAAAGTACAGTGGTACTGGCGTGCAGTATAATCACGACTCTAAACACAGCAATTGCAAACCTATTAGAGTCGAAAGCACTTACACGTGACGGGGGTGGAGAGGCTTTCACAAAACGGGTTTCTAGTACAAATTGTTTGATGCGACGCTTGAAAAGAGTGAATGACCTCGCCCAATCATGCGAGCCAGTACACGTACCATTACGCTGGACCAGATCGAGACACACGATGGACATACATTGGCTCTTAAAGGTCGACATTGACTGAAGTCCGTTTTAATAAGCCAGGCTTTATCAGCAATGTAAAACTGATTTGTGATCGGTCACTGAATATACGAGATCAAACATCCATCCTGGCAACGTAATTGCGACCATTCTGGAGTTTAATAACTTGGTTTTCGATTGCGAACAACGAACGCCATTTTTAACAGCTAGCGAATTGGGACAGTCGTTTGCGTGAGAGACAAGCGACATGTAGGCAGCTACATATCGAGTCGTTCTTTGAGTTATTATTAGTTTTATCATTAACCAAGGTAATGCCCCCACTTGCAATTAGATGATAATAAACATCCGAATACATAGACAGTAAGTGGAATGTATTGCTTTGTAAAATCATGGTGAGTTTTTATTTGTTTTCTTTCGCCTTATTTTAGAATTAAGAACGCAGTACATATATTAGTACTTTGTTGTTGTTGTTTAATTAGGGGTACAGTGATAAAGGGCTTGTCCGATGCACGGTCGGTCTGCGATCGATCCCCGTCGGTGAGCACGTTGGGCACTGTTTCGTTCCAGCCAGTGCACCACAACGTGTACATGAAAGGTAGTGGTATGTGTTATCCTGTTTGTAGGATGGTGCATCATATAAACGACCACTTAATACTAATGAAAAAATGGCTGCCAAGTTTAACAAATGTTTAACATAAATAGTCAATGACTAAAACGTCAATGTGATCTAGTGGTGTCGTTCAACAAAACAAACTTTACATTTTGTTTTAGTAGTTAGCTGTGCACATTAATCAGAGAATGACAAACAAGCGGGCACGATTGTGAAATGGATCCATTTGGCTTTTGTCAAACGCTTTCGCATGCGCTTTTGAGGTGTCTTGGTGGAAACTGACTATTGGACATCAATGGAGCCCATCCGGTCGTGCTCACGTGGTGGGAAATACTCTTAAAGTCGACTCAGCGTAATCGTCGACCTGCATGCGGAACGCAAATTGTGCTCGCCACACTGTCCAGATTCTATAACTAAGAAAGTGCTTAAAAGGCTCCATTAGCTGGCAGTGGTGAAAGAGCCACAGATACAAGAATGCATCTAACATGGTTATTACAGACACGTACTACATCCAATGGCTACAGCCATGTGTTTGACCGATATCAATGGTAGAAGATGAACTGAAAACATACGTTTGCAATTTGAGTAGTGTTCTTGGCTGTAAAACAAATTTGCATATCTATTATGACTGCGCATGAATTGCTGAAAAGTCTACTCCTCTCTTAAAATTATTTGAATGATTTTATAAAACCAGGGAAAAGAAATATTTTATTCATGAACACGCTCCTGTAGGCTCTGCGTGGACGTTACGTCACGTAATCCCTGATTGATGAACAATTTGCATATGTATTTATTTACACGGCATATGCATTCCGTAATTAACACACTTTTATGTTTAGCTTTAATAACTGCATTTATTTGAAAGAGCAGGGAAGGATGCAAAGAAGACCAACAATGAATACCATGCCCTTCCCTTTCCTCACGAATGAACTGATTCTAAAGGTTACTGGTATCTTCCAGTCGCCTATATGTGTCATCATCAGCGATGAAACCCGTATACAACACAATACAATATGACAAGACTTGAAAGCAGACATATGACATATAGGAATGGTACAGACATTTAAAGCAGGTGTTAAATGGTAAAACTGTTTTGCTCCTGATAACAAACTTTGAATTTTTATGCTTGTCACCAGTAGAACGTCAACGTTACAACGATACTACGTCAGCGTTACACCGAGAAAACATCAGCGTTACCGAAGGAGAACTTCAGCGTTACACCAATAACTCGTCAGCTTTACAACAACAGAACGCCACCGTTACACAGAGAGAACGTCAGCGTTACACAGAGAGAACGCCACCGTTACACAGTGAGAACGTCAGCGTTACACAGAGAGAACGTCAGCGTTACACATAGAGAACGCCACCGTTACACAGAGAGAACGTCAGCGTTACACAGAGAGAACGCCACCGTTACACAGTGAGAACGTCAGCGTTACACAGAGAGAACGTCAGCGTTACACAGAGAGAACGCCACCGTTACACAGTGAGAACGTCAGCGTTACACAGAGAGAACGCCACCGTTACACATAGAGAACGTCATTGTTACACAGAGAGAACGTCAGCGTTACACAGAGAGAACGTCAGCGTTACACAGAGAGAACGCCACCGTTACACAGAGA
>JAECMU010038530.1:1720-14715 GCA_016106625.1 Dracogyra subfuscus
ATGGCCGCTACACCCTCTTTTCTCTTTCACTAACAATAACAACTAACCACTAATTTCTATTCTGTCCTGGACAGACAGCTCAGATAGCTGAGGTGTGTGCCCAAGACAGGCGTGTGCTAAACAGCTTGCTCTGAATGTGCATGTTAAAAAAAGTAAAAAAAAAAAAACTTCTTTCTGTAATTAAAACAAAGACAACATATCCGGCCTCAATAGTTTAGTTGTTAAGCCATGAATCTGGAATATGGTAGGTACTGGGTTCCCACCCCGGTACCAGCTTCAATGCAAATTAAATGGTAATGGCTAAATGAATGTATAGGTCTACTGCACAGACATCTCTTTAACTGACCACCAACAACAAACAGTTGATGACTGCCCTACACGGACAACCTAAATAGCTATGGTGTGCGGTCAGGACAGCGTGCCTGAACCTTAATTGGCTACAAATACGAAGATTGAGCTAAAATGAAAGAATAATAAACGCCTAACTCTAGCTGAGATGCATGCACAGGTCAACGTACTTGAAACTCAGATGGATATCAGTCCGAACATCAAATTAAATTAAAATGAAATGAACTAAATAATGACAAGATACATTTATTACATAAACACACATTAAAAAAAAGACAATTGATAGTTTCATAAAAACTGAGTCCAGGGAATTATGTATACAGAACTGTGATAAAATCACAAAATCAATTAATGATGTACATCCATCCACTCCGCAATGCACCATAACAAAAGAGCAATTAAACGGCAGAAGCCACCCCTGCCAGACAATCAGCGATGCATTACAATCGTTTATAAATGCTGAACATGCGATGTGGTCAATAAACACACATTTGTAGTCGGGTCTTTTATTTCAATATCACAGAGGATTTCCCGACCGTTTACATATCTCGATACACAATATAGCAGTAGATATGCACTTGAAATGGAAATAATGAAATAATTTTTGTTGTTTACATTGTCCTGATAAAATATGCTAGTAGTTTCCAAACACTCCACCCCCCACCCTCACCCCCCAAATTTAAAAAAAATAAAAAATACAAAAATCAACAGCCCATAATCAAATGATAATTCTCCATCCCCGCAAAATATAAAACGCAAAAGTCCATGCTTATAAATCAGATACAATTATACTAACGCTAATCTGTTCCAGGTCAGGTCACTGGTCATGCCAGAGATCAAACCTGAGACATACGTGCCTGAAACATCCGTGGTAAACAGAGTTTTGAGTCCAAGACTAACGCTAACATTTTTACTCTTTAGCATTTTACACTTTGTGAGTATTCTATAATTAGAGAAAATTGGTAAACCGAAGAGTATAAGCAAAACAATTTACTGAGGTCACGTTTAGTCTTAGTAATGACACTGGCTTGCCAACAGATCTATAAAACTCTAGCACACGCAGCCACTGGCATAATGAACTTGTGGGTATGATATCCATGAACGCACGCTCAGAGAGTCTGGAGGTGAAAACCCAAACTACTCGACTCTCAAATAGGTCATTATTTTGGCACAAAGAATAAGAAATGACCTTGGACATGAAACATTAACGGAATATCTTCCGGCAGCTACCATTGCTGAGACAGTCTGACAAAGCTTCTGGTATGACATATCTTGGACCATATTGATCATGCCTGATATAAATAATTTTCATTTCAGTGGGAAGAATGAATAAGTAAAAACTAATGTCCGAACTCACGCTTCCTGCCAACTGGCCCTCTCGAGCCAACGATGGATACAATTATCACTACGTTTACCCTTTTGACAATAACTGATTATTAGTAAACACGGTCGTAAGACCATTTCATGTCCTCTTAGTCCAGTGAAAGGTAAGAGTATTATTATTATTAGACAGTAATTGATTAATATATGCTAGACTCGACCAACATATCCATTGGACTCTCTCTTGCATAGAGATGTAGTTTTATATACGCTAACGACTTTATCTCTTAGACTAGCATGCTGGCAAAAACCTTGTTTTTCATTAACATTAATACCTCCTTTTGAAACACACACTGAATTTTCAAATTAGCCAGCAAAGTTCGCGGATATCAATAGGTTTTCATGTCGAGCCATTTTACCTGAAGCGTTTAGCATGTCACTTCCCTATTAAATAAGCTCGATTGCTTTTGAAAAGATCTGTGGTGCACAAGCAGTCAGTATGACCAGCTCGGGGGCCCATTGTGAGACTGAGATCACAATCAACTGAGCAGTTTGATTAATTTATCCAGTAATGAGTAAAACCTGAACATCCGCCATTGCTTCCTGGCCCATTGTCTTCAGAGTCATCAGTACCCTCGCTCGCATCCCAGCCGCCGTTAGATCCGTCGCTATTGTTCTCAGATCGGTATAATTTTACACGTATGGACATCTTTGTCAGCTTGGTTTTGAGACTGAATGGATACATACAAGGCCTTTTTGTGAGGTGAAGAGGGTTGAAAAGGTTAAAAATACAATAAACAGAAGTAATGATACTTTTTTTTGTGTTAAAAGATGATTGTCATGTGTACTAATAACATCGTTTTGTACTGTCTGTGATTTAGTGCCAATCGCGATGAGAGTAAATATGGAAGCCAATGTTTAATTTTGCCTTTAATGATTCGCGACAAACTAAATGACAATGTCTAGCAGTTTGGATGCTCATACCAGAAGGGTAATTTATCTCAGCAACAGAACATTAGCCTGATGACCGACAGGTCTTGGGGTCAATCCTCCTCGGTAGTTTCACTTGGAGTACTCTTCGATGGATCGAAGACATGTTATGTATTGTCCTTTTTAAGATTGACAAGATTGTATAAAATATGTTTAACCTTTCGTTAAAATAGCAGATTGGAGTGGAGTGAAGTTTGATTGTAAGAGCACTCACACGAAGTACAGCGCGTTATAGGGTGTGATCGATCTTGATGTACTTGGTGTTTTAGCCATACCAACCAATGCTTCATTAGAATCTAACGTCCTGTCTGTGGGGAACAGCATATGAAAGATCCCTAGTTGCGTTTTGGAAAGAATAGATTGAGAGATGGCAGCGATTTGTTTCCTTCCTCCCTTCTTGACCAAGTGTCAGAATAACCATATTAATTCAGACACTAAACAGTTGTAGTCCAAAATGTGTTCAGGAATGGTTTCCTTTGTGATATACGAAACCACAACACAAATTGTATTTTACTGGGGCTTGAACATAATGTAAGTGAATAAAAATATACAACTGCCAGACATACATGGTTGTCTTAATTCATAGCGTTCGTCGAAAGACGTCTGTAACATTATCTTGCTACAGTAGTATCTGTTTAGGCACCGCTGGCGGTTCAGTAATGAGACTATTATATCTAATACATTTGAATAATAGCAGTCTTTTGATCCACACTCAATTTGATTAAAAGTATAAATGTACATCATATGTTTAGCCAGATACCGTATAATCACTAATATACTGAACAAAATAATAAACTTCCGCTAACTTTGCTTGAATATAACTTGATAAAAACAAACCGGGGGAATATTGTTGTATATGCGTTTAAAGAGTGTTCCATGAGGCATCGTTGGGTGCATAAATCATGGCCATAGGTTAACATAAACTGGAAGAATGTTTGACCAAGTGTGGTGGGGGTTGAAAAACAAAAACACCCACCCTCTTGAATTGGCCAATACAGTGCATCGCAGGCGCATAGAATTGACTAAAGTGTTGATTTCGGCCTGTGGAATATTGTTCTATTCCTGAATTAGCGCTTGACGAAGTTCGTTGACATTAGCCGGTTGGTTGGGACGACACCTCAATCATCTGTCCAGACTATCCCAGACATGCTCGATGGGGATGAGATCAGGACTTTTAGCGGGCAAGTCATCAATGAAATCAATGTTATTTGTCCTAAGAAAATTTACAGCGTCTCTAGCTATATGGAAGGTGGCATTATCATGCTGAAAAATCGAGATGTTGGCGTTGTTATGGAACAGAGGAATGACGTGATGAGTGAGCATGTCATCGCAGTAATTTTGAGCATTTAAAAAATAACGGTATTTCAGCGTCGTCGTATCCAACGAATGTGTACACGTGCCCATTTAAGACGATTTAGACGATGACGTTGCGTATCCGACGTAAGGACGTCGTCCATGAAAACCGTTCTCCCGCAGACGATTACGAACAGTTTGTCCACTGATTCGTTTATTATGAAGCCCAGGTGTGTTAGCAGCATTAGCAGTGGCAGTTTGGAATCGATTGCGCAAATGCGTGTTCATGATATAACGGTCTTGATCACGCGTTGTAACACGCGGGTGTCCACGATGTGGCAAGTCGTTGGTGCTTCCTGTCGTTCGAAATCTTACGCGAAGATTTCGTATCGCTCGACTAGAACTCCCAACATGCCTTGCAACGTCTTCTGTCGACATGCCAGCATCAAGCATGCTAATCGCTTGTTCATGTAAATTATTAGGTATTCTTTTATCAGAATAAAGCTATCACATGATAACATGGCAAACACTTTAGGACATTTTGGTCTATTTTAGTATTCGGTTTTTAACGAATTATGAAGACGTGTATTACTAAAATTCGTGTTAATAATTAAAGGGACATTCTTGAGTTTGTGCAATGTTTTAAGATGTTATCGACTAATAAAATATTTATACGATTAATCTTACATATTAAATATATTTTCTTGTTTAGAATATTACTGGCTGTATACAAAACGTGTTTCTATTCGTTCTAATATTTGTTCTAGGTTAAATTTCATTTTATTTCCTAAACAATATTTTTTCGTACGTACGAAAATATTTGGAGACAAAAGCACATTGAATATACAGACACTGGCATTCTAAATTCTCTCTCTCTCTCTCTCTCTTTCTCTCTCTCTCTCTCTCTCTCTCTCCTATAATTCGAATTATTTCTCCCCGTCTGCTCACCCAACTCTCTGTTCGTTCCTTGATCCGTCTGTCTTTTTGTTTGTCAAAGACGAATCAGTTCAGTGTTTAGACAGATAATATCGCTGGCAAGTCGATCATTGCTTGTGTAAGCCATAATTCTCCCCCCGCTGTCTGTCTATATCAATATAAATAATAGATGTGAAAAGTCTGTTGGGTGTAACTGTTATCTGCATTGCTACAGTAGTTGTATGCAATTTGGTACATGATCACTCACGTTCTGTAAACTGTGCAGTGTTCTCCAAGACTCTTGAATGGTTGCCAGTGGAGCATGCCTCGACTCATTTCGTACGGTATTCTTGGCCAAAACACTATCAAGTGTGTCTAAAGACGTCGTATAGGTTACAAAGATGAAACATCACTAGAGAATATTTAATAATGCTGACACGTAATCTTCAGGGGAACCCGCTACCCGTTTTCATTAGAAGCAAGAAACATGTACACCGAATTTTGGTATACCAGTCTTGGGACATTGGTTGGCACCGAAAACCCCCAAATGAGCCGCTGAGGAGATTCGATCCTCTGATGCAAGAACCTAAGGTTATCGCTTGTCATAGAGGATAAAACTGGTAGGTATTAGGTTCACATACCAGAATAGTTAAAATTTAGTTTGCAAAATGATACCACTAGAGCACATTGATTTATTAATTATCGGCTATTGAATGTAAAACATTTGGTAATTTTAATTGTCTAAGAAAGGAAACTATTTTATATCCACCAACCCACCACCATGATAGCACATACTACAATCTTTGATATACCAGTCGTCGTGCACTGGCTGGAACGAGAAATAGCACAATGGACCGACCACGCATCAAGCGAACGGTTGTCCTAGTCACTGTAACTGCAGCTGGTGCTTATCTCTTGTGGCTATCCGCGCCATAAATGTACATGTACAACCAGCTTTTATTGCTAACCATTTCGGAAAGTATATATTCTTCACTTCTGGCAATGCTTATGCTAGGCTTAGACTACCAACTGTCACGATGAAGTTGGCCAATTCTACGATTTCCGGACTTCTACGACTGTCCAGTTGCTAATCTGAGCATTCTTACAACTCAATTCTCGTCGTATTCAACGATCAGTTTATTAATCTGAGCGCATCAGTAGTCAGTCGGGAGTGGGGAAATTACAACGCAACCGTCGAGTTGGCCAACTCCGTCGTGACAGTTGGTAGTCTGACACTAGACTTAGAGGCACCCGTGTGCTCGGCTTCTGAGACTAAATACGGTTACTACAGTGATAAGAAGACAAGAAAACAAGTCAGGTTTTAGCAACATTTAATTTCCAAATATACAAGGGCACTGACACTGCATGAAAGACGGACATCTTGAACAATACCTCGTGGAATGTGAAACAGTGAGCACTTCATTTCGTTGTCGTGTCTCTACAGTCTCTACTTTATTTCTAGTAGTTGTACCGCTTAAAGACATCAGTACAGGATATATTACTCAAATACCTATGATAGTACAGTATGCTTAGTACAACATGCTTAGTATAGTATTAGTAGGCCTGTAGTAACATGACCTACATTTCCTTGACCTTGACCTTGGTGTGCGTCCTTGCTATGAGGCAATGACCGTGGGGGAAAGTAGGTCATGGTACTATGCATGCTTCCTTACTACTAGCATATAAAACAATAGAAACTGTGTGGTGACATAATTAGTTGTGATAGCTCTCTATTACAATAAACAATATATAATCTATTTTAATAAGTGTTCTTAATAAAATATGCATCTTTTTAAAAATACAATTTTGTTTATTAAATACATTTTTAGTCTCCAAATGTGTAGTATACAGGTAAAACACAAATAACTTGAGATCAGAACAATGCTTGTTTTTTTCCAATTATTGACCAAAAATAAATAAATAATAATTTGTAATTGGTAAAACTATTGTGTAACATAAAACAGATTAGTTTTTGTAAATCAACTAAATAAATACACCCACCATGCCAAACAAAACTATGGTGAATTAATTAATATGTTTAATAATAATATTCCTCCTCGTAATAAATAAATAAATAAATAAAAAAATTAAATAAAATAAGAAATAGAATAGAATAGAATAGAATAATAATTTTTTTTTTAATAATACTAATAAACAAAATAAATAAAATAAAATAATTAAAATAAAATAAAGATAACGCTAACCATTTTGAGTCAGTGGATTAATGCTTAAGACATCTGATGTCCGAATAATCCGCTTATTCAGTGATATATAAGATTCTTCATCCTGCAATAAGAAACCCAACTAAACATTTGTCCATTAACTAACGGATACTTGCCGAACAAAGCCCGAACCCGACTCCGGTCAGGCTTTTAGCTACAGTTTCTGGATCAGCGCCCATTAGTATCCATTAGTGATTAATGAGAAATCGATCAGGATCCGTTTTGTTTCAGACACGGTATGTGTTTCAAGTAAACACTTACTAATTTACCTGTAGGAAAGTGTGAGAGGATGTGTTTTTATATACTGTATGTATATTGAAAATGCTGATGGTAATATGGATGTTTCAAGTTAACACATTTCATTTACCTGTACGAACGTGAGAGAGGTTAAAAAAGTATGCATATTGAAAATGTTGATAGCATGTCTATTTGAAGTAAATAATTATTAATTTACCTGTACGAAAGTGAAAGAGAGAGAAATTAAAATATATACATATTGAAAATGTTGATGGTAATATGATGAAGACAAAACACCTTAAGAATGCATAATAATATATTTTGCATGAAAACGGGTAGGTTGATGTCTTTATGGACACAAGAAACATAATGAAAATGAAAGTAGAAATATTGAAATATGAATAAGTACTAGTATGTTGGTTTAAAAAAGAAAATTATTAGAAATGATCATCAATTACAAACGACCACTTTTCGACATCGATTTAGATTTATTAATTTGTCAACTGATTAAACTAGATATACACTCTATATTAATTTTTGTTGTGTTGTTAAAGCTGTTACATAATTATTCCGTTACATACGTTCCAGATTATTGTATTTTATTCGTACACAAATAATCACAAAATTCGCCATCAGCAACATAATTAATTTTAGCCTAATTTGTAGTAGAATGTTCTCTCCAAATTCTGATTACAGTTATCGTATTCTGAAAATAAAACTGTTTTGTATTATGTCTGTTTATAAATATATTGAATGAACCTAATTTACAAACAGTAGAATCTCGTTACACCTACACATTGTTAACCGAATTGTTAGGTCGAACTACCCGATGGGTCGAATACTTTCTCGAGCACCAATAGGGTTCGAGCCAGCGGGATTCAATTGGAGTAAATATCTGCCACATATGTGGCTGATCTAGCATTAACTATTAACACGAGTTTTAGTAATACACGTCTTCATAATTCGTTAAAAACCGAATACTAAAATAGACCACAGTGTCCTAAAGTGTTTGTCATGTTATAGCTTTATTCTGATAAAAGAGAGTTTTTTAAATAATTGAATTTTTTTTTTAAATCATATTTTAAGGGCGTTTAGATATTACACGAGAAGACAATAACCCATCATTTATCTCTTATGGTTAGTACAATAAACATATCGTAATACATTATTCCTAGATAACTTTGTATTTATGAAATATATACTACAAACTGATTTGTAACTTTTGTTTCAGTGTGTTATCCAGTTCAACATAACAGCAGAGTTTTTTATTATGGTAGATCCACTCACATGGCTAGTGATATCGGGCTAGTAAATAACTACTATTGCCATGCCCGACGGCTAATGAATTGTTTTTGTCAAATGTTGCAGCTGTCTATTTTATAAACAAGAATATCATGCCCCAACCCCCAATGTTAGTGTTTTAAATTATATATCTCTCTTTAGGTAACATATCCAATTTTTACTATTATTTAGTAAAATTGTGTTAACTTAAAGTAAAGTAGGGCTAGTGCATTTTTTAATCATGGCTAGTAAATGTTCTCAATCATTGATCCTATGGCTAGTGGATTTTATACAAATTCTAGAATCCCTGTCATAATAACAACGTAAAATATTCTGCAAAAACAGTTTTTACATGGCAAACTATACAACGGTCGACAACAAAATTACACTAACAACAAGCAACATAATCTCTTGATCTGTTAAAATTGTCCATAGTGTCATTACAGATAGGTATGAATATGATATGATTTAAACTCACTTTCATGTAAAAATGATGTTTTGTCCACAGATATGATGGACATTATTTGATGCAAATCAACACGTTTCCAGTATATAGCATTAGCCATGGCCCATGCCAAGACATCACAACGAGGTCACACTGTGCATGTTGCTAATTAATAATTTGTGTTTACTGTTTTGTTGAATTGCTGCAAACACTTGCCAAGCTACTGCTCTTAAATCACTAACACTAGTTTCATTTTCCGTTTCGTATAAAATTCATTATCTGCACTCCAAGAACGACCAAAACCCGATGGGTTGGCAAATATAACAATTTCAACAATAAGTTGCAAGTAATGATTAATTAAATGTTAAGAAAGATGGAACAGCCGAAACTATTCTACACCTCATTGTTAGAACTACAATCGGCGCCTTCAGATAATGAGTTTACAACACATTCATTTTACGAACCCCGAATGTCATAATAATCAATATTGCATACTGATGGAAAGAAATAAGGGAACACATGATATACGAGATCACATTTAGTTCGCTACTTGAGTAGTTTTACCTGTATAGAAGACATAGCTGCACGGTGAGATTGACTGCCAGTAATACAGTTAACTTCCTGATATTGTGAGTGTGGGCTTTGTTTGCAGTCAACATGTGCTATTACTATTTATATGTTCCTTTGTTTTTTTCGAACAGTATATAATTAAACTCACATTGCATATCTGGCCTGGTGCATATCAAACGTTTCGAGTCTAGACAGTGACGTCATGACAACGCCATACAAAATGTATGCGTGTGATGTCATTAGATATCGAGTCTGGACTATATAAGTTTTATAAGCACGGGCCCTGGTTATATTTTTATGACGTTGGAGTTTAAACACTTAAACGTGGAAAAATGAGGCGATATTTTAAATATTCCATAAACACGATGCCAGGTCATTTCATTAATATGAGCAGAACGTACATAAATATATAAACTTTGTACAAGATGATACACTGTTGGATAACGAGGGGAGTGAGGTAGAAAATTCGCTATGTTGAGCTTTTAATTGCATTCGTTGGTTCGATAGCAACCTGTCTACCTCATCACCGGTGGTGAGCATGTACCGTCAAACCTTCTAAAGCAGATACCTCTGTATAACAACCTGTATACATACAAACCGGTGGTGAGCATGTACAGTCGACCCTGCTAAAGCGGACACCTCCGTAACGTAGCCACTGTGTTACTAAGCTAGTTCAAATACTCACACATCATATATGAGAGTATTAACCCATCAGTATTATGCAACCACTTTGTGTAAAATAGAACAATTTGATATTCCAATAGATGGCTGCTTAAAGTCACAATCTCGGGTATATTTCTAATACTTAAATACTTTGAATGCATCATCATGCCAATTGGGCTATTTCTTGTTCCAGCCAGTGCACCGCGACTAGTATATCAAAGGCCGTGGTATGTGCTATCATGTTTATGGGATGGTGTGTATAACAGATCCATTACTACTAATAGAAAATGTAACGGATTTCCTCATTACGAATGTCAAAATTACAAAATGTTTGATATCCAATAGCCGATGATTAATAAATCAATGTGCTCTAGTGGTGCCATTTTATGTGTTGTGTTAGCCATGATGTCTAACCTTAATCTAATTGTATTTGCCATACCAACACTGGCAAAACGGAAATAGCTGACATCCTTTACTGAAAACAGAAAGAATGTATTATATATAGAGATGTGTTTGTGTTTTGCTTTTTTTTTAAAACAATTTTATAGGATGTAAGACAAGATGGCGGCTTTAACACACGTTTGACTATAAGTTCTGTTATCAAACACAAGGCGTTCGTTGTGTGTTTTTCAAGACATATTCATCTTGTCCACTAACACAAAGTGGTTAGCAATGCTGTGTACCACTGCCAACAAAGAGATATCTTACAAAGAGTCAAACACATTTCGTGTCCAACCTCATTTATGCACTGCAGAAAAACAACACCTATCCATTCACGAAACTGAATGATAATTGTCACAAAACATTTCGTCAATGTCTTCTGAACCGAGAGTGTAGCTACCGGAAGTAGTTGTGTTGTCGTCATCGTCCATATTGCGAGACAACCGAGGATACCAACTTCCGTTGTGCGCCACCAACTCGGTGTTAGCCGGTAAAATCTCCGGATGTTGGTGAACGAAGGCGAACTTGTTTCCAGGAGGTTTACCCTCTCTGATGTGGAGGTACCGCTCCAGATTCTGTAGGTTCTTCTGAGTCAGCGCGTCAGACGCGAACGTGACTCTCTTGCCCAGACTGGCTCGCTTCGCCTGCAGTGGGTCGTCGAACGGACTGACGCACTTGGTGAACTGTCTCTGCTGGTACGGGTCTCGGGTTGGTATGGCCGTCGTCGCTGGAGGCTTGAACCGAGACTGGTGGTTGCGAGGCACGAATGTTTCGAAGGTCAGAGTTCCGCCGTCTGGATTGAAGCTGGTAATGCCGATGATGTTTTCGGACTGGGATGACGAGAGTCTCCTGAATGACGTCACTTCCTGTTGGGGGTCGTCAACTTCTTCTGAAACAATAAAAATGTCATAAAAATAAGATGAATTACCAGGGCTGTAATTAACATGGGTGGGTGAGACAGTTGCACCATCCAGGGAAAAGACATTTTTTTTCAAAAGTGCCCTTTTTTGCCTAGTTGAAAAAGACCTTATATTTCTGTGCCCATATCCTGTTTGCACTAATCCAGACCTTGCCATTTACAAGAAGCTATCGTTTTTAGCGTCCCTTTGGCATGTGAATTTATATGGTATCAATATGGTTATAATAATTCATAATAATGTAATTCTAATATAAGTAAAGAGAAAGAAGTTTACAGTCAGATGTCAAACCCGTCTGAGGAGATCATAGCTGCACGACACCGATTTCTAGATGAACTTCCCTATCCAAACTGTATATCAGAAACCGTCATATACTGTATGTTAAAAAGTTTTTTGTTTGTTTAACGACACCACTAGAGCCCATTGATTTTGTTAATCATCGGCTATTGACTGTCAAATATATTATCATTTTGACACAGTCATAGAGAGGAAACCAACTACATTTTTTCGATTAGTAGCAATGGATCTTTTAAATGTACTCAGCGTATTTTTTTTGACCACTTGCCATCGGGATCTCACAAAGTAACTATTACAGGTCCGAATAAAAAACCACTGGCCACACACACAAAGCACCTTACTGGTTGGTAATTAAAGGACGGCAGTGAATTTCGAAACCAACTTGGGCAATTACTATCCAGGGCCGTAGTTAGGGGGAGGGGCAAGGGTGGCAGTCCCCCCCCCCTCCCCCCGAAAAACATCCGGAGAAAATTTTAGAAACTTAAAGAAAATTATCTTCTTAACCATTTAAGAAGTTTTAGACTATAAACTACTCAGTCCCCACCACATCAAAACATCCTAGCTATGGCCCTGCTATCAGCTAGATACAAACAGCCGATTAATAAACAAGACATGCCGAAGAGAGAGAAAACAAACATTTTAGAACACATCCCGTGCACGGCCCAATCAAAGATCCGATCAATACACATAAAGAAGTTAACCACCGAGTAATGAGTCGCAGTTTTTACACTTTCCTGGCTAATGTTTTATTTTCAGTGCTTAAGTACGCGTGTGCGGATGTCCAAATGCGTCATGTTTTTACTACACTTTAAAAAGAATACCACTCAGCCAGGCTGAATAACGCCCGGGTAACTGACTTTAACTATTCGTACTACAAGCAATCGGTGTCATGTATTTAATAACTCAGATTACTAAGCTGTTAATATGAATGTGCAAAACACAAAACGTCTTATCAAGTTTGATAAACTATGCGACATGTATTTGAAATTATATTCAGCTCACTACAGCTCAGTATAATATTATGTGGATTAAACACACAACACACACACACACACA
>JAECMU010038532.1:0-10607 GCA_016106625.1 Dracogyra subfuscus
AAATGGAAAAAGAAACAAACTTGTGGAGAACGGTTAATTTAATGCATTCCATTTGCATTATTTTCGAAGGAGACGACATTTCAAAAGTTGATTTATAGTCAACTGTGTTGCACACATCCGTTGGTTAGTAGTACAAACGGTAAAACAAGAAACAACAACAAATGTTTTAAAGACTATATATGTGGCAACCTGTACTCAGCGGTCACCTGTCATAAGCGGCCACTTTTATTTACTCCCTTGTGTGACCGCTTAAGACAGGTTTGACTGTATATATATATATATTGATATTGATATTGTTGGTATATAGTGAAAACCATTTTAATTTCTTTTCTTTCCAAAACATTTTGTACACAAATGAAACATATTAATCAAGTGAGTAAGTAAGACAGATGCCAAATGTCTTCTGTTAATGTGGTCAACCACAACCAACTTATTTTAATCTCATTTAATTCTCAAACTGACCACAAATAGCCTCATGTTTCAAACATAATCAACACTGGGATAATCTGGCCCCGACATGCACACTGTCGGATAATGGGGACTGACCATGGCAGTTGTCTTCAAATACTGGCAGGATTTAAACTTGACCTGGGGGATTTTCGTACTGTCAACAGCAAGCTGATTTTGTGAGGAAAAGTTCAGATAAGGTGTGTAGAATATTGCCTTATTGACAAGCTTTGGCTCAGTCGGGTCACTGGTTTACGCTGGAATGCTGCCTTTTATGGCACAGCAGCTTTGATTCAGAGGTCACTCCTACTTCCCTTTATCCGGTTGTACTTGAAACATAGGCTATGGCAGATTAATACAGTATTCTGTTGTACTTGAAAACATAGAGTATGATAGACTGCGATACACTATATTATCTGTGGTTATGTTTGGCGATATGAGCTATTCACTGTTCTGTTGCATGGTGCAGTATTCCATGTGAACTATAGTTGTGTTAAACTACACATCAGCATATTGTACAATTATAACTGTTTATTGCCACACTGGGCAATCCCATAGACAGGACAATACATACCTCAGCCTTTTATCACGGGACACTGGTTGAGTAAATAAGCCTAGTCCATCACTGAAAGAAAGAAAGAAATGTTTTATTTAACGACTCACTCCACACATTTTATTTACGGTTATATGGCATCAGACATATGGTTAAGGAACACACAGATATTGAGAGAGGAAACCTGCTATCGCCATTTCATGGGCTACTCTTTCCGATAAGAAGCAAGGGATCTTTTATATGCACCACCCCACAGACAGAATAGCACAACCACGGCCTTTGATATACCAGTCGTGGTGCACTGGCTGTGACGAGAAATGGGCCCATCGACGGGTATCGATCCCAGACCGACCGTGCATTGAGCGAGCGCTGTACCAGTGAGATAAGTCCCGCCAGTCCATCTGTTATTACATAGCACATACCACAATATGAAAGTAATGGGCTCTGTCAGGTTGCCTTGTAGTTGGCTGGTAGTCACAATAATTTGTTTTGTTTTGTTTAAGGACACCACTGAATCACATTCAGTAATTAATTGTTGGCTATTGGACGTCAAACATTTGGTAATTGTGACATGTAGTCATCAGAGGAAACCTGCTATATTTTCTTAATACAGGAAGAGATCTATTATATGCACTTTCCCACAGACAGGAAAGTACATATCACAGCTTTTTTACCATTTGTTGTGCACTGGTTGGAAAGAGAAAAAGCCCAATCAGTTGAATGAATACACCAAGGTGGTTTGATCCTACGACGCAAGCACCTTAACTGAGCTAAATCCCGCCCCTGGTGGTGACAAAGGTAGATCAAAGTCTTGTGCAGTGCATTTGAATGTTTTACGAGTGCTGAGTCACCTATTCATATTTTGAACAATCCCAGCATTTGACACATGAAGGGAGTGGGATGTCTCAGTTCAGTTGCAGTGTATTGTATGGCTAATCCACTGAGTGTTCTGATGAAATTTAATTCAAAAATTGCATGCCCTTTTAAGATCTACCGTAATATGTTAACTAACTGAAACTTGAAATTGGCTACCAATCTCCTAACCATATATGTTTCACATTTCTGATCGGTCCAGCTTAAACTGCCAGTGTTGGTTCTCTATGCTTTCTGTGGTTATGTAAATTAATATACGAGGAACGTTAATATTCTCTTTACATCGGTGATAAAATTAATAATTATGGTGACACCCTCATATCTTTATGTTGGTTTCGCTGTAATTTTTGCTAATAGTTTGGTTTGGCTACTGTGTAGATCTGTATTCAATTTTTGTGTACAATTTAGGAGTTTATAGAGGAGTTGGGTGTAGGTATGGTTTATTTTCCATGTGTATAATATGTTCGTGAATTGATCTAATAGGCAGAAGGCTTGTTCTAGGTTAGGTTAAACAGCTATGTTAAAGAATAACAACTTCACTGTGAGGTGTATGAGCTTGTTCTTTCTTTTTCATTGCTAGGGATCCTCCATGTCAACTATACCACATGGCATAGAAAGGATTATTATTCATTGGAGTATAAACATTATCCTGTGGAAGAACCCCCTTGAATCTACCACTGAAATATTGATTTTATGGTCATGTCAAATCACGATTCGGATAATTGAACATGGGTCCCTTGATTGTTGACAACATTTATCTAGTCATTTTTCAATTACACTCGATATATTTTGTGAATGGCTTTTAAAATGATTTATGGAGGTTAGTTCGAAGTGATACACAAAAAGCCTAGTGTGTTGACAATTGTACTTTGATATATAATACCTTTGTGTATTGTGTGGTGTATTTAATTTTATTTTGTTATATTTCTAAATCTGCCTGAAAAAGAACACATGGCAAAAACTTCAGATTAGAAAAATAGGGGTCCAAATATAACATTGGTTATTTAAAAAAATGAAAACTTGACAAGATCATTCTTGCTTTAATTGTTAAATGTTTAATTGTGTTCTCCATTTGTAGAGAATGAATTCTCAGCACTGGCTCTAATACAGATTTTATATTCATGAAATGCATTGCATTTGTGGATATTTCTTTAGAATTCCACTGCAATCTAAAAATGATGTAATATAGATATTTTGGAATTCCATCTTATGCTTATGGGATTCACTGAAGCACAGGATTCTTCTAAATCCATGCATGCATACATCATGCACTTTATAGCTAGGGTTCTTGTCGGGGCACACTATTTCACGAGGACCGTTGTTCTGTTCGTGGGTTGGTTACGAAACTTTAAAATCATGAGAACCGCCAAGCGGTTAAGTGGTGAACAATTACATTCTAAAATTAAAAGTATCGTATAATATGATATTTCAGTAATGACAGTGAAAATCAGTTTATGTTTTTGAATCACCAAATGTAGCAGAGAACCGTAGTTCAAGTGGTTTAGGATTAGGTAGGCCTAACATATCGGTTATGAGTACTATATTCACGTAACCGAACAATTGGTTACCTAAGTATAACTCACATGAACTGTCTTTCAGTTACCTAAGATTTTGAAATATTGTCCCCTGGTTTTGAAAGTCCAATCACATGTGTTTGTATCAGCAACCCATTCTTGTATATCCAGTAATCCTCAAGTTATAATATAACTGATAATAGATAATGGAGTCTTACCCGTATTGGCCTGCAGCTGTAGTTAAACAATACACCGAGACAAATCGGTTGAGCGTGTCAACTAATTTTGCTTGTCCATTGCTTCAAGCATTTGGACCTCATTCCTATGTCATGTGTGTTTTTATATAGCTTACCAGGCATTACATTTTGGGATTTTTAAAAAGGGATTTTATTGGAATCATAAAATGATATATATATGTTTTTTGGGGATGGGGTGGGGGATTCCAGCACAAAATCTTATTACGTAATCACATAATTGTGCTCTATTCTTTGTCTACCTATATTTTTATTTGATTAACTTAGTCCATAATTCTGACAAAATTATTGTTCAACTAATTCTTTGTTAATACTGACTAAAAACATGTCCTTTCAAGAGAGAGATGGTCATTTACTACAGGTAATTTGTCTTGTCATACTGGTATGTGGTGTAAGAGAGTAAGATGGCCACTAGAGGTCAGTGGATGCACTTTAGAGTTAGCCATTTCAGCAGGTTTCACTAGACATATGTATGTTTAATACTTTTACCTAATACTGATAAATCAGCCAACTGGTTGATGGGTATGACTTGGCTGTTTCCAGTAGATATGCTGATCATGTGGATTAAAAAAAAAATCGTTAGGATTTTTTATTTGTTTTTGGTGTATGTGTGGGGAGGGGTTTGAAATTGAAATGTAACTTGCTGATAGAGAGTCTTCACTAAGAGATGCAGCTTAACCAGCTACCAATATTTATTAATGATTTTATGTACCACGACTTGTTTTGTTGAG
This sequence comes from Dracogyra subfuscus, assembly GCA_016106625.1. Lineage (NCBI taxonomy): Eukaryota > Metazoa > Mollusca > Gastropoda > Neomphalida > Peltospiridae > Dracogyra > Dracogyra subfuscus. The sequence goes on from JAECMU010038532.1 coordinate 4,373, forward strand.
ATGTGTGTATGATATATTTTGTTTACCTCTTGTAGATGGAGACAGAAATCAACGGCATGAACCGCCGTGTCCAGCTCCTAGAAGAAGACATGGAGAGGAATGAGGAGAGACTTCAAACAGCCACCGAGCGTCTCGAGGAGGCATCAAAAGCTGCAGATGAGAGTGAGAGGTGAGTCAGATACCAGGTTTCAGGACCTTCACTTTCGCAGTCTTATTGGACTACTGGCTTTTGAACGTGTCTGTCACTTGAGATGGGACTTGAAGACTAGGGTAGATTAGGGTCTGTGCTTATAAAACATTTTAAAAGAGTCCAGGCATAATCTTTAGACATCACATGTATACAATTTCAAAAGCGTTGTTATGACATTAAAGTCTCAGACTTATTTAAGAGTCTTTGAGCCCAGTGCAGTCTAGACTCTAAAATGTTTTCTAAGCACCAGGCATGGTGTTACAGATCATTGGGACAGGGTGGACAGGTCTTCAGGTGATCCTTCAAAGTATGACCATGTAGTGTGGTGGGGTATGGATTGGGGTGGTCTTTCAGCATATAGTAGTGTGGTTAGTACAGAGCTAGAGGTGTTGTTATAAGCTATCGGCGTGTAGTGTACATGTATGTTGGGTGGGGTGTTTGGGTTGATTGGGTGTTTTTTTACTTGCGATTGCATTTCAAGTAAATAGGAATGTGATGTTTCAAAAGTATTTTGAGTGTAATTTGGAGGGTCGGGGAGGCATGACATGAGACGGTCTTACCAGAGTATGGTCATGTAGTGGGGTAAGGATAGATCTGCGCGTGGTATTAACAGTATGAAAGTCTAGTGTACATTGGGGTAATGTTAAAAAGTATGAGGTAGTACGTTGTTGTTGGGGTGGGACGGTTATACAAAGTATGAGAATATTGTTTGGTCAGGCTCTTTTTTTTGTGTGGGCTGGGGAGTGTGGATGACCATGTGTGTGGGTGGTTTTACGGGCTGGGGAGTGTGGATGACCACGTGTGTGGGTGGTTTTACTAAGTATAGGATGGTATTATATTATGTGGGTTCATGGTTGGATTTATGAATTATAGTTTGAACTTGTTGGGACATGTTGTATGTTATAAATACATTTGAAAGCAGCTTATTTTAACATTATTTCATTAGAGTAACAGTTTTTGAAAATGAAACTTAAAAGTATCATTTGTGTTTTAAATGCTTTTTTGTTTTTCTTTTGCATGCAACGTTAATGTATATTTTTGGTATTTGTTGCAGAGTCTGTGATCCATAAAACTGTGTTTATTTCTTATTTTCTCTATTGCCGTTTCAATCAGGACAATCCAATTGGTTTCTTTTGTTAAAAAAAGTTACTGCTTTTAAAGTGCTGAAGGCAGGCTCAAATACCATAGGTGAGCAGTTTGCCTTTAAAAAAAAACCTAATTTGCCTTTGACAAAAAAACCCACATAATTACTGAATGTAACAAATTCTTACATTTAAACCCTTGAGTTGGTATGGTTACCATACATGTATCCCTTGAGCTCTTAAAAACTTGATCTGAGACAGGAGCAGGTACTGGGATGCGAACCCAGTAAGTACCAGCCTTGAGGCTGATGGCTTAACCACTGTGCCATCTGTATTGTATTTGTTTATTGACCTTACGCTGTTCAGCTCATAAGTACATATTTATAGCAAAATAACATTACAGTACATTATATATATCCATCTCAACTACATGTTTTAAAGTGGATGACAGGATTTGAACTCTCTGCCATAAGGTCTTTGCTGTCCCTGCACTTTGTGTTGTAGCTTTCAATCTCAGAATACACTGTTCATATTATGACATCAATGTGAGAAGCCAGTTTAAATCTCATGGGGCTTTTGTAACAGATCAAGTGACTGGAGATCTGGGTTTTTTCTTTTTCTGATGGTGAACCCCTGATTTGTAAAATCTCAGCATGATGACATGACAAACAGTGCATGTATGTCTTTGAGAGACTTCTCTTGGAGCTGTTTATTCACATTGGACTGTTGTTAAGCAGCCACTCATTCATTAGTTTAGGATGTTACAAGATAAAAAATATACACATTTTTTTTTTAATGATACAAAAACAACATGGGAACATCATTATATACAAAATGTCTGAATTAACCCCTCACCGACATTTAAGGGTCTTTTAAGAGAAAATGTCAATAATATCCTTTATAAAATCAACTGGGGTAAGGTATTTGATCTTTTGACACCTTTTACAGGTATCAAAATAAGTCTATAACCATCATTATGGTTACCAGGACGTTACCACATGTAAAGAAAATAGAGAATGGTAGTTTGTTCTCTCCACAAAATTTTATTTAAACAAGCAGTTCACCACTTAAATTGGGATCCAGTTCAAATGCAAAAAACCGACCCAGCTACATGTATTGGTACAATGAAAACAGTGACGTGAATGAATACTAAAGTATCAGGAGATTTGTGAAGGGACTTACAGTAATAATAATGGGAACTGTCAACTTGATACATGTGTCGTAACCCACAGGTTATTTTGTGGTAACCTATACATGGGTTATCGGGCATGTCTCTCTAATTTAGAGATGCCCGTTTTAGTCATTTCTAAATCCTTTTCTTTGTTTGGCCTCATGTTTCTGTTGTCATATAAGGAAATTGAGAAAAATTATGTGAGTTGTCACTATTAATGTTTGGTATTTTCCGACCATACCAAGCTGACAACACTGGTGGTTTGTTAAGGCTAGACTGTGTGTATATGGTATGCTGTTTACATTGTTGGAATTACACATACCATGACACCATGAGAAACTGGGGTTCATGCTAGAATGATGCATTCTTCTACTACCTCAAATGTTTTATAATGATAAACATTTGATTTGAAAAACTTGTGCTTTATCAAGATAACTGTGGCATACTTAGAATGTGCATCAACAGATATTGAAGTTTCGACCATCCCTGTCCTTCTAAAATATCATAAAATAAAGTTTCTGTCTTAAAAACCACAATTAAAAATCTCAATTTAAACAGCTCAACCTTATGTCAGCTAAATGCTGACATCCTCAGGTTGTGCTTCTAAAAGAAAAGAATAGAAATTCACTTCTGAACCGTAACTAGTGTGGATAATTGTTTCCACCATCACACCTCATACAATATTAAAAGTGCTGTATTATTCAGTTTCAAAATGCTCAAGATTTTATATAGATGGAGATGATCTATATTACAAGGCCATGTGTATGTCTTTTTTACTGCCCCCTCAATCCCCCACCCCCACTAGTTAGTTTAAGCTAGTTGTAGCTGTGTATGTAAATAAATAAAAACAGTATTATTACCTTATATGTCAGTCACACTTAGATATTTTTGTTTTTAAAATCAAAAGTAGAACATGTACAATAAAAACAAATACTGAGTCAGTCCATAGATATTTGGCATAGCCAGAAGATAATATCAAAATCAATACAACTACATGTCTCTACATGCGAAAGACAAAATACTGGGCTATCAAACAGTTCAGAATAACTCACATGCTGTGATAATGGCACCAACAGCTGTTGAATTTATTGATTGCACTTGATGGTGATTTCTCCAGTAAGTGAGGGCTCAAAGAACATTGTTTTTAAAATAATCGTATTCAAAGACCATAAATAAAAAAAACAGCCATTTTCCCTAGTCCTGTAATCACATTGTTCTAAGTGCCCAGTCATTTTTCATATAGTGGCTGGTGTATCACAGACTATGGTATATGTTGTCCCAACATTTTCAGACTTTGTGTATACAATGTATATATATATATATTATATATGGGTGTCACTAAACAAGCATTTTCTTCCTTGCCTTTTCATGATAACCGTGTATATATGGGTTAATTGCCTTGGTTGAGTATGTTAAACAAGTTATTCACTACATGGGATTTTGGCTTTTTCTATCACAGTATATCAGACGGTTATTGTCCTGATTGAAACTAGCTATTGTACACAAATCAGAGGCTTTTGTCAGGTTCCTTTTCTGTTCTTTTTTTAGTCATAAGGCACTGCACATGTTTTCATTATTGACGACTGCTTAGAAGTGTTTCTTTTCTCAGCGATTTCCATACACACACCAGTAAACATTGTAAACAGAGGGACCTCGAAACAAGAGACCCCCGCATATTTAACTGTTAAACCTACGCAAAACAAAGCCGTTTGCAGAAGTAAATGTATTCTGGCATTTGATTGCTAACTTAAATGGCCATTTCAACAGCTTCTTACCAACTCGGGGAAAACAAATGTGCGCCATGGCAAACAGCTTTGCACCGCGTCCACTGTTTGTTATTGCCCTTCGTGTTTCATGACGCTGGTGGGCTGGCTGCATGTAGACTTTTCACCTGATCTTATCTTGTTTACAGGTACATCTACATCAGACAGCACTGTGTTCATTAGGGCTCTTACAGACTTGACTCAGTTACAGGTGTTGGTGGGGTGGATTATTGTTTATTGTAGTTTCAAAGTGTATGGCTTTTTTGTAGTTCAATGCAAAGTAAAGCCAAACTTGTTTAGTGTATTATACCTGATCACTTTTACCCCAATAAAATCATTTTCTAATCATTTCTGGAGCAGCCCAAAGTAGAATAAGAATTACTTAAAACTATGGAAGCTGGGGGTGGGGGGTGGGGGTGGGTGGGTGGGTAGGGTGTTCATATAATGCATTGCATATGTTGATGAGATTTACAGGATCCTTGTGTCAATGCTATGAAATGTCTTAAAGCAATGCATAATATTGGGTGTCTGACTACCAAATTTCTGAGTAGATCTACATGTATTTAAATGTGCACATAGACCTATTTCGAAAGATCATGTTAACACACAGATGCAATAGAAAGCTAAAATCTAATGGACATTTCTGTAATGTAAAAAGAATGATAAGTTCCATAAGGCTGTTGGGAATACTATAATGGTGACATTGGTTAATGGGACATGGTTTTTGGCTGTAAACCAATTGTTAAATAGCTTGGCAGATTTTCCATACCACTCAAGGATAAAAACAAATTGATGTAGTCTCACTCCACCCCACCTTAAAATTGTGATCATTTCTGGAATAAGCCCTAATATATACTTCTTCATTTTTAAATGTGTGCAAGTACACTTCGGTACTATATTTATGTAGTAATATAGTAATATGTGTTGTATCATATATGTTTGCTGTTAGTGCATGCAGTGGTGGTTGTGTTTTGTTCATTGTTAGATGTACACACTTAATCTGATTAACTGTTACAATTGTGTGTGTATATTGTGTGTTTTAACAACATCAGTTATATTACACTGACAATGCTATCAGTTATATGTGTCACATTTTCCCAACATAGAAAGTGGATAACCTCGATTATATTCTGGGTGTGATGAAGATCATGTCATAAATAACTGATAGTGTTATTTATTACAACTGATGAATTTTAATATTAAACAATATAGAATATTCAAAACAAAATTTTAAGACTACACATTTATTTTTTTAATCATTTAAAAAAAAACAAAAAAACATTTGGCTATTAAATTGTTTAAGGTTTTCATATTTTATTAACACTAAAATTCTTAAATTAAAATGATGAATTGAAAAACATTTTACTGGTGTTTGAATTCATGGATTAGAATTTAGATACAGCTCCCTCACGCAGTATTCTGTAGTTTTGTAACTCATTGGACACAAGTGCCCGCCTGATGCGCGGTCGGTCTAGGATCGATCCCCGTCAGCTAACCACTGGGTTTTTCTCAACATAACCATATGTCCGACGCTGATATAACCGTAAATACAATGTGTTGAGTGCGTCGTTAATTTATTTTTTTTAAATTAAAAAAAACATTGGACACAATTCCGACTACATGCATGTTGTACAATGAAGTGGAGAAAAGATCTTAGTCCAAGTTCAGACATGTAGTTAACGTCTTAAGATTATGATTCTAAAATCCATCAAGGAAGATAACTTGTATATCAGTTGCACAAGCTGATGATAATTGTTTTCTTCCTTTCTTTTAAATTATTTTCGTGGGTATATCCAATGACGGTTCAAGCATGCTGTGTAGCACCCCCCCCCCACCCCCACCCCACCCCAGCTATCTAAGACAGTAGGATATTGGTTAGTGAGAGAGAAGAATGTAGTGTAGTGGTCTTACATCTATCCATTGGGTCGTTAAAATTTGTTCTGGGTGGGAACCGACTCCAGGCTATGACAGAGTTCGACAAATCCGCTAGCCCGACGCCCGTGGCTAGTGGTTTTTAAGTTCGGGCTAG
>JAECMU010038534.1:4522-15667 GCA_016106625.1 Dracogyra subfuscus
AAAAAAAAAAAAAAAAAAAAAAAAAAACACCCAAAAAACCAAAAAAAAAACCCCAAAAAAACCGTTTAATAGCTAATTGCAGCCACATAAACACGCATCGATTGATTTTTTACTAAATACGTTTACTATTTAGCTATTAAATAAATACAAAATTGATTAAAAAAAAGGAGAAAAAAACAACAACAAAAAACTAAAGAAATCCCCTCAGCTGATTAATGTTTAAAAAACACAAAAAACCACCCACAACAACAACAAACCAACCCAACAAACCAACCCAACAACAACAACAACAAAACAACAACCAACAACCAAGAACACAAAAAAACAAAACAAAAAAAACGTGGGTCCATTTTGGTGATTGCACCGTATATATTTTGAGCTTTGTGATGTTGTTTTAAAACTTTATTGCATGACTGCCATTTCAAGAGTTGTTAGTGTATCACAAGATGTCTGTGCATGCAGGTGGATTTGTTTTGTACACATATGTCATTTAGTATATAAGTATTAGTCCTACTATTTCCATTTCCACTGTTCCAAGTAGTGTGTTTTCAGATTGCTAGAAAACTATAGATAGTTGATATTCTGTCTTTTCTCATAGTGTTGTAAACTGCAAACGTAATTTTATTGACATTTCTATAAATAATCACGTCATCTTAAAAGTGGTTGTGAGACCACCCTAAATTATTCTGTGTTTGCTGCAAGAAGGATGACGCATATATTAAGACAACAACTCAATTTACTTTATTCATTAAAAATCAATAAAATATTTTAAAACACTAAATAAATAATATCAATAATAATTAACAGTATGAAAAATTATAATACACATCACATGGGCTTCGTTTTATTTTATTTTTAAATTAACACAACTAATTATTGGTAGACATTGAATTCAAAACTATGTAAGACTGTGACACCCAACGTTTCATCTCTCTGATCCTTTAATTAGTTTTCAAGAAAATACTTTAATGCAAGTTTTATGCCCATATCCTTGAAGTTATAAATTTCTCATTTTAAAACAAACATTAATACATACTTTTGGCGGAGAAATCGCCATTATGCAACATTTATAGAACATCTTGAAAATCATCTAGTAGTATTTCGACATTTTTTTAATTGATATTTGTAATTTCATTTCTCTTATTATTGAATTGCAGACGTGAACTGTATTAATAATGGCTACTATTTCTCAACAGGTCGTGCACTGCGAATGCTTCGACTGGCAAAACTTCTCAGTTTGCTACGCCTCCTCCGACTATCCCGACTCGTGCGCTACGTGCAGCAATGGGAAGAGGTGGGGGTAAATTACTTAGACTGGCAAGTCTACCTATTTCATAGGGAGGGTAAACGTATAAGCACGTACATGTACAGTTGATCTTAGAATGCTTCTGTGTTAAAAGGTAGCTTGCCACTTTAAATTTGATGTGAAAAAAGTACTTTCCACACGACCAGCCACATTAGTTGTGTTTTGTTTTGTTTTGGTTATGTGTGTATTTTTATTTTTTAAAGCGACAGACTCTAGTTTTTAAGCATTACCGTATATTGTTCAATATTAATTAAAATTAATTTTTGATAATTGAAATCAGATGTTACTTATATTTTATTGTTTAGATTGTACAAGTGTTTCTAGTTATCTTTGTATTTATAATACCATGAAAGTATTTTTCTTAGTTTTAAAAACGCACGTACCTCTGAGAAGTAACGGTTATGAAGACGAGCTCTCGTCTGGTTTTAAAGGTATACTCTCACAGATTTAAGGACCGTGTTTATCTAAAAATGAATAATAAATCAAAATTAGATTATGTTTTACAGACCAAATCTAGCTATTGCATCACTTTAACCACACCATAATGGAGTGAAATTCATGTCAACCCTCGTAGCAATGTTAGTTTTTGAATTATGGACCATTACCAGAATTCAATTATTTTTACAAAATATCATTAATAAGAGGAGTATGGTGGTTACGTAGATGGTTGAATAAAGTACATTTAGTGTTTTACAGACCAAATCTAGCTATTGCATCACTTTAACCACACCATGATGGAGTGAAATTCATGTCAACCCTCGTAGCAATGTTAGTTTTTGAATTATGGACCATTACCAGAATTCAATTATGTTTACAAAATATCATTAATAAGTGGAGTATGGTGGTTACGTAGATGGTTGAATAAAGTACATTTAGGAACAAATCAAATATATATATCATTAAGTAATACATTATTAGGCCATGCAATAGGTCAGTGTTCTGTGACAATATGCCTTTGAGGTTATTTACATACAATGTCACATACCTTTGCTTCGCTCTATTGTCTTGTATTCTTAATGTTTTATATGCACGTATTTATAGATTATAAAACCTAGTGTTGATTTTCACGAGTCGAAACTAGGGTCTGCGGCTTTAAATAAAAAATAAAATACATTTATGAAAAAATATTGAAATTTATTGTTCCTGTACTAAATATATTTATTAAACTAATTTTTATTTTCATAAAAATATTGATGATGATGATGATGATGATGATGATGATGATGATGATGATGATGATAATAATAATAATAATACATTGTGTGCTAATCTTGTGTGGAAGTTACTCCTAATTCATATCAATTTTAAAACTATTTTTTGTTAATGTAATGCTTTGTTAGTTTAATAATTGCACCTTGCGTTCACAAAATATAATCCAACCCAAATTGTTCTACGTGTAGTTTGCAATTGTGCCTCACATTATAGGAAAATAGATCTTGTTTTTTGTTTACGCATTTTAGAGCAAAGTAACTACTTTCGAACATTTGCTCCGCATCTGTTGCAGATGTTGATAGTGTAGGCAGTCAGTTTGCATATGCCAGTCTACTAGCTGATGTTAACATTCCTACGCCACAACGATACACTAATACATACAATGTCTTGACATCGCATTTTGTGCATTATTTGTATATGTCAAAAACTACTCATAATGTTTACTGTTATCCAAAGCACATATATAATATGACTGATAAAAAATAAAAATAAACTTTTTAAAAGTGTTTATGCATGTCTGTATAAAATGAAACACATGCATGTGGAAAGAATTTATAAGAACTAATGACTGGAGACAGATTAATTAACGAATATAAATGAATTTAAAAATCACCAGCATTTTATTCTTTGAATATTTACCTGTTAAAACACATGCTTTTATTTTATATATCTTTTTATCAAACATATCTGCAGATGCTGATCGCTTGAATATAGATTAATTGATAGAATACGTTCACTATCACTAAAACGTCTAACATTAAAATACAGTTAATTGTTAAACATCTTTACACAGCAATATCTACACAATCCCCCCATACATATACAAAACCACACACACACACACACACACACACAATCGTACGCATGTGTTCTCTACAAACCTGCACACAAACACAAACCCACATCCCCTGCCCCATCCCCACCGACACCACTAACATCAACATTTCGCACTGCGAAGAAAACTCCCAATTTGGCTTCATTCAAATTGCATTTTTATAACAGTATTATCTCCAGCTCAGACATTATCAAACATCAGCTAATAGATGTGGCTAAAAGCTTTTGTGTTGCATCTTATGTAGCATCATACGTGTTAGCTCCTTTCGCTGAGGATCCCATTTTATTCACAGTTTTTAGCAATAGCCGGCAAGTTTATGCGGATATTCAATCTAATCTGTTTGATGTTTCTGCTCGGTCACTGGAACGGCTGCCTCCAGTTTCTTATACCAATGCTCCAGGACTTCCCCAAGGATTGCTGGGTGGCCATAGAGGAACTGCAGGTAAGTCAAGTGTTGACTCTTTTCCATAGGTTTACCGTTAGTGTTTGCACTTGTAAAGTATGAGGATAGGGTCATGTGAGAGTTGATCTAGCAAATAATCTTAACAGAATATATGTACATACATACATACATACATACATACATACATACATGTGATAGTTTTTCTATGTACAGAACTTGACAAGTCAACACTCAAAGGTTTAAATTATCTGTGTCAAATTTGCTTTTATATTTCATTATTATTTACTTTCTTCTTCATAACACCTTTACAAAATTAATATTTAGTATTGCTATTGCTGAACTCTTCCTATTTCAATATTACAAGTACAAGAATGTTCCCATTTTCATATTGCTATTGATGATTGAAACATGTTATCTTACTTTCGCGGTGTTGTGTATCGTCCAGGTTTTCAATGTACTGTTGTATTATCTCAGCGATGGTTTTTCTAAATACTATTGCAGGATTACTGTTATATTAGGATTGCTATTTCATATAACTATTGCATGATTAATAATGTGTTACATGTTTACAGTTGTTCCACTTAGGATATTACTGTTGTAGAATTGCTCAGTTTGTTTCATTTTACTATTACTCGGTTGTTCATATTACTATCACTCAGTTATTCATATTACTATTATTAATTTGTTCAGTATTACACATCCACGATTGCTTACAATTATATCAATCTGATTAAAATTAGCTCTACTGGTCTACCAGTAGAGCTAACAGCTTTGCGTGGAATCACATGTCCAGGTGACATTTCATCTGCACTGTATACATAACAATTTAAATACTGACCAATTAAACTTCGACTTTTATAGCCTTATTCTGGAGCATACAAATTCTAAAAATATCGGGTGAACTTATTGGTCGATTTCAGCATTGAAAAAACGGGTAAAAGTGCAATAATAAACGCTGGATTGTATACTAGTATAAACAGATTTTATGGCTATATCATCACGGCTTTATTTTTCGTTTTGAAACGAATTTTATATAAAATTTTATATTGAAATTAGTTTCCGGCATACTTCGTAATTCACTGGAATCATTTCGTATACCTTCGACATAATCCCGAATGTTTTCAAATTATTTTCAAATCACTTGCATGATTTTGCAATCAAGGTTTTGATTGGTCGAATGAAAGGTTAACAGGACATGGGCTCCAACGGGCTGCTGTTAGATCCACATGTAATAGTGAAGCTAATTTTTATTAGATTGGAATTATATACTACTGTTGCAGAATTGTTTAATATGTCATATTATAGTTACATGATTGCTCAGTATCTTAAATTACTCTTGGATGATAGTGCAGTACATTAATACTAGTGTAAGCTTTCGAACTTTCTTATTACAGTTGCAATAGTATTAATTATATATAATATTGTAGGAATAATATTTTATATGCTATTATTTCTGTATAGCTTTTACTTTCATAATACTATTGCTAAATGTCCACTCTTTCATAGTTCTTCTGTAACACCACACGATGGTTCATTTGTTCGCTCTTCTGTATTATTAGTGCCTAACTGACTACTAATTCCTATTAATATTGCAGGATTTCCCACTATTGTATATTACTAATGCACGATGGTAGGATAATAGTTAACTATCTCAAGACACTATTGCAAGATTGACCACTTGTTCATGTTACTATTTCAGGATTTTAGAATTGTTAACTGTTTCATACCTTGATTACAGTATAACCATCATTTCATGTTACTATCACACGATGGTTGAATGGTTCACTATTTCGTAGCACTATTGCAGGATTGACCACTTTTGATGTTACAAAATGCAGGATGACATAATAATTCCTCTTTTTTCATGTTACTATTGTATATTGCCTACCGTGTCGTGTTATTATTGCAGGATGTAGGATGGTTTACAATTTCATAGTCGTGTTACTATTACAGGATTGACCAGTTTTTAAATATTACTAAATACAGGATGCATAGTGATTTGCTAGTTCATGTTACTATTGTAGATTGCCTAACGTTTCGTGTTATTATTACAGGACGTAGGATGGTTCACTATTTCATATTCATGTTACTATTGCAGGATTGACTACTTTTTCATGCTGCTATTGCACGATGACACACAGTGGTTCATTATTGCATATTATTGCTGTAGTACTTTATAATTTCATGTTATTATCAAAAGGATAGTAAAATTATTTACTGTTTGATATCACTATTGCTAATTTGTCGTCATTGGAGGATTGACTCTAGTTTTATGTTACTATTGCACGACTGACTACTTTCTTTCATGCTGCTATTGCACGATGACACACAGTGTTTCACTATTGCATATTACTGCTGTAGTACTGACTGCTATATATTTCATGTTATTATCAAAGGATAATAAAATGATTCACTATTGCTAAATTAACAACTGTTTGTATGTCGTCATTGCAGGATTGACTCTAGTTTTATGTTACTATTGCAGGATGCTCAGTGGGCCCAGCAGTATACGTGGGCTTTATTTAAAGCTTTATCTCATATGCTATGCATCGGGTACGGGCGGTTTCCGCCACAGAACATGTCAGATACATGGCTCACCATTCTGAGCATGCTCAGTGGCGCCACCTGCTATGCACTTTTCTTGGCTCACACGACTACCCTAATACAGTCTTTCGACACTTCCAGAAGATTATATAATGACAAGGTCAGTACAGGTGTTTTTTGTGTGGTTTTTCATTACATTACTTTATCAGTGTCCGTCTGTCTGTCCGTCCGTCCGCCTACACAAAGAAACTTGATTTTTCATTGCAAAAACGTTTTCGTTTCGGTCAGATAGGGGCGGGCAGCATGGCCCAGTGGTACAGTGCCCGCCTGATGCGCGGTCGGTCTCGGATCGACCCCCGTCAGCTGACCACTGGGTTTTTTTCTCGACATAACCATATGTCCGATGCCGATATAACCGTAATTTTAATGTGTTGAGTGCGTCGTTAAACAAACAATCAAAACAAAACAAAAACGGTCAGATAGTATAGACGTAGTTATGTATTTTCTTTCACCATTCTTAGTGTCAAGGGGCGGGACGTAGCCTAGTGGTTAGGCGCTCACTCGATGTGTGGTCAGTGTGGGATCGATCCCCGTCGGTGGGCTTATTGAGCTATTTCTCGTTCCAGCCAGTGCACCACGACTGGTATATCAAAGGCAGTGGTACGTACTGCCCAGTCTGTGGGGTGGTGCATATAAAAGATCCCTTGCTGCTAATCGAAAAGAGTAACCTATGAAGTGGCGACAGCGGATTTCCTTTCTCAATATCTTTGTGGTCCTTAACCATACGTATGACGTCATATAACCGTAAATAAAATGTGTTGAGTGCGTCGTAAAATAAAACATTCCTTTCCTTTTTTTGTATCAAACGGTCCATTGAATTAAGAAAGACGTAAGGTTTTGGAATTGTTTGAGAATCCACATGTAATTAATCCCATTTTTGGGGCAGAGTTTAGCCCAGTCTGGTGAGTGCTTGCTTGAGATGCCTACGTCGCAGGATCGAACAACCTCGGTGGATCCATTCAGCTGATTATTTTCTATATTTTCTCATTCCAACCAGTACACCACAAATGCTTCTCTATCTGTGGGAAATTGCATATAAAAATCCCTTTCTGTATTAGAAAAACAATATAGCGGGTTTCCTTTGATGACATGTGGAATTACTAAAACGTATGACATCCAATAGTTAATGATTAAGTAACTAATGTGCTCTAGTGGTGTCGTTAAACAATGAGTTTGTAGGTGAAATGTTTATGAATTGTTATACAATAGCTTACACAATTAATGTTTTGTTTCTGTAATTAAATGGGCAAGAAAAAGAATCAATCACCGTTGTGAGGTATAGATATGGCACCGGCCTCGGTAGTGTCGTGGTTAGCCCATCGGTCTACAGGCTGGTAGATACTGGGTTCAGATCCCAGTCGAGGCATGGGATTTTTAATCCAGATACCGACTCTAAACCCTGAATGAGTGCTCCGCAAGGCTCAATGGGTAGGTGTAACCCACTTGCACCGACCAGTGGTCCATAACTGGTTCAACAAAGACCATGGTTTGTGTTATCCTGCCTGTGGGAAGCGCAAATAAAAGATCCCTTGCTGCCAATCGGAAAGAGTAGCCATGAAGTGGCGACAGTGGGTTTCCTCTCAAAATCTGTGTGGTCCTTAACCATATGTCTGACGCCATATAACCGTAGATAAAAATGTGTTGAGTGCGTCGTTAAATAAAACACTTCTTTCTTTTCTTTCTAGATATGGCAATTCTAACCTTCAGGAAAAGAAACATTTGTAAGGGTATCGGTAAACCTCCGCCCTTACCAAACAAATGGTGTTTTTTTTCCCCTCGGGTTGGACTTGCCTTATCTATACCTCACAACAGTGATAGCTTCTATAAATCTGACACCCTGCTAAAGGCGACTAATTTAGTCTAGTGGGTAAGAAAGATTTATTCCGCATGGGCTGACGTCATGGAATGCGCCTGTCTTGCATGGCCAGGGATGGGAGAATATATTATTTGTACAAGGAAAATGTTTTAAAAGTGTTCATTTAGACGTTAAAAAGCATTGTTAGTGGGAATCTAATTAATAATGACAAATAACCCAAGATTGTCACCTTAAGGTGTTTTTTCTTTTTTTCTTTTTGGGGTTTTTGTCTAGGATTATTAATCTCAAACACCGAACCGAATATAACATTTAAAAAATGGTTTATAGTCGCTGGAGATTTCTTCCCTCGGGCTTAAACTTCCGTTTCCATAGATGCCAACGATTAAATAATGTTTTAACAAATCTAATTAGTTGTTGTTTTTACAAATTATTCACTTAGTACTAAAAGTCAGCATTTTAGAACGAAACGTTTTTATTCTGTTATAATTTAGCTATAGCAGTGGCCTGACAAAAAAAAAAAAAAAAAAAAAAAAAAAAAAAAAAAAAAAACGGTTTTAAAGGCTGGCAAATTCTTTCTATCTCTCTTTTTGTTCGCTAATGGACATGCTGAAGGCCTAATTCTTTAGACATAATTAATGCCAGTCAAGAGAGTAATTTTTTCAAGCGCATTACATACGCAGTATTGGTTAAGAGACACGTTCGGAAAATTTCAACCAATGTCGTTTTGTTTCGCTTTACCAGCAGTGTTTTGATTGGCTCAAAAAAAAAAAAGTAAAAGGACTGAGTTAAGCAACACCAATAAGAAAAACGTTTGCTGACTAGTTTGTGCATTTCACGTTGAAATGACAACACCAGGGACCAATCAAATAGTCCCCGAACGTTTGAGTCGCTCGCTGTCAGTGAACACGTAGCTGCCCCAAGTTAGCCTGCAAAGGTTTCGCTAACGTTCGCGAACTAGTTCATTGGTTCCCAACGTGAATATTTGGTTTACCGAGAAGCCAGTCTAGCGGGCGTTTTTCTGCTAGGTTTTGCTGAAAGAAAGTTTGTATGTTTTGTATACCGACACCACTAGAGAACATTGATTTAGTAATCATCGGCAATTGGATATCAAACATGTTGGTCATTGACACAGTCATAGAGAGGAAACCCGCTACATTTTTTTTCATTTTCATTAGTAGCAAAGGAAATTGTATATGTATCATCCCACAGACAGGATAGCAGATACCACGGCCTTTGATATACCAGTCGTGGTGCACTGGCTGGAACGAGAAATAACCCAATGGGCCCACCGACGGGGGTCGATCCTAAACCGACAACTCATCAAGTGGGAGCTTTTCCACTGTGTTACATCCCGCCCCAGGTCTTGCTGAACTCAGCTGAGGTGTTAGGTGGATGCTCTGACGTCAGAAAACATGTCACTGCGTCAGAGACAATTACTGTCTGACGTTGTTTTATGCTTCCGACTATCCAATAGGAGAGGGGTTAAAAGAGCACACAGAGGTGCATAAAAATCCATTTAGCCAGAGTGATGCTTGTTCAACGAATATATCTTGCCGACATGTTAACTATATTTAAGCAATTAACTACAGCATATTAAGGCCAGACTGTAACCTTCACTAACCATTAATGAAAACATGTATAACGCAGACGCGAAAGAATTTACTTCACAGTTTGTGATACCGGCCTCGGTAGCGTCGTGGTTAAACCATCGGGTATAAGGCTGGTAGGTACAGGGTTCGTAGCCCGGTACCGGCTCATACCCACAGCGAGTTTTAACGACTCAGTGGGTAGGTGTATGACTACTACACCATCATCTCTCTCACTAACCACTAACAACTAACCTAATGTCCTGGGCCCCGTTTTACGAAGCGATCTTAGCGCTAAGTTCACCTTACGTGCATTTGCTCCCTTATACACTTAAAGGGACATACCCTAGTTTTTAAACACTAAGACATAGTTTTGACTATTAGAGGCGTTTTTTGATAACTGAAATCATACTTTACTTAAATTTTATTGTTTAAATATCCATTTCCGTACATTCGAAGTGTTTTTGGTCATCATGATGTTTTTCAATATCACAAAATGCATTTCTCGTATTTTTAAAAAGGCACGTACCTCTGAGATGTAACAGTTACATAGTCGAGTTTTATTCTATTTTAGAGGGTATTTCACCATTTCAAAGTCAAAGACTCATGCTTCACTCAATTGTAACTTTATAAAAATGTGTTACAGGTTTGTAAATTAAACTAAACTTAATGTTAATTTTCATGAACTGAAACTAGGGTAGGTCCCTTTAAAGGGACATTCCAGATTTTGCTGCAATGTGTACGATGTTATCGACCAACAGAGACTTTGTAACGATTGTAGTTAAATATCAAATATATCTTTCTGAATAAAATATTAGTGGCTGTATATTAAACATGGTTCTGATCGTTCTAATATTTGTACTAGGTTAAATTTCATTTTATTTTCGAAATTATTTGAAGACGAAATCCAGTTTGAGCTTCTTACAAATATTAAGACGACCAAAAACACATTGAATATACAGACACTAATATTCTTAACAAGAAAATGTATTTAATATGTAAGTTTTATCGTAGAAATATTTTATAAGTCGAAACAATCTTACAATGCAGCAAACTCGGGAGTATCCCTTTAATGAAAACGTGCATAACGCAGACGCGAAAGAATTTACTTTACAGTGCATGATACCGGCCTCTGTGATATCGTGGTTAAGCCATCGGATATAAGGCTAGTAGGTATAGGGTTCGCAGCCCGGTACCGGCTCCCACCCAGAGCGAGTTTTAACGACTCAGTGGATAAGTGTAAGACCACTATACCCTCTTCTCTCTCTCTCACTAACCACTACCAACTAACCTACCGCCCTGGACAGTCCGATAGCTTAAGTGTGTGCCCAAGACAGCGTGATTGAACCTCAATTGGATATAAGCACGAAAATAAATTGAAAA
>JAECMU010038553.1:0-10351 GCA_016106625.1 Dracogyra subfuscus
GTTTGTTTTCTTCAACGATACCACTAATTTAGTAATCACTGGCTGTTTGGATGTCAAACATTTAAAAAAATTTATATATACATTTAGTCTTGGAGAGGAAATCTGCTGCATTTTGTCATTAGAAGCAAGGGATCTTTTATATGCACCATCCCAAAGACAGGAAAGCACATACAATGGCCTTTGATATACCAGTCATGTGATTCTTGTTGGGTTAAATGAACTTTTATTTTTGGATGAATTACAAACTAGTGTACATAAGCTTTTCTTCAAATTAAAAGGGGGTGTTGCTGTTTTGCCGCACGGTGGTAGAACCCTCACCCAAGATCCAAAGGTCATGGTATGTACTGTCCTGTCCATGGGAGAGTGGATATAAAATATCCTTTTTTGGCTTTATCTGTAGGAGTAGCCTATGTGGTGACACTATCTACCACATGTCGAAGTTGTTGTTTTAGATATTCAGGGAACATCTTGTTTTCAAAATGATTAGCAATATTTCTAGTCAATTCAAAGTTGTGTAGCAATCTCTGAAACTTGCATGGAGAATCACAATGCGATATAGAGCTGGGCGGTATTAAAATTTGAGGTTTGGAACCGATATCGGTATTTTTGGGGTAATTTATCTCCCTATCGATACGGTATTCGGTATTGACACAATACCGATATCAAGCGGTATATTTGTTATACTCGGCTTTAAATGCATACTCTAGTTAAGTTTTACCTGGTAATTTCAACAAAATAAAATAAAATTCCATAAACAGTGCTCTCATCTGATTTATACCCAACTTATTTTGTGTTCGTAAGATATATTGTTAGTGCTTTACTAAATGGCAGGACACATTTTCCAATCCTGGACTTTCGGCATTTGAAAATTTGCAGAATACTGTAAATCAGAATTGACATGATATCGATACTGGACAGTTATATATGGTATACTGCCCAGCTCTAATGCGATACTGAACAAAATGTTTCCTGAGATCAAATAACATGCGTTTTAAATTTGCTCAGGTGATGTAACATGTTTAAAAAAATATTCCTTTCCTTTAAATTTGCAGGTTACAGTTCGGCTCTCAGGTAAAGTAGCTTTGAAATAATGTACAGCTCAGACAAATGTCCGTCCCACAAGGAACACCTTTTTTCATACTATCAAATTGTTTTGTAAATTGCACACAAATTAAGTGAGGTGTGGTAGTATTTATATCTGGTGTATATGTTGATTGATACACTGCAGATAGGAGACATACCCTAGTTTTTAAACACTAAGACATATGACTATTAGAGGCATTTTTTGATAACTGAAATCATACTTTACTTAAATTTTATTGTTTAAAGTATCCATTTCCGTACATTCGAAGTGTTTTTGGTCATCCTGATGTTTTTTAATATCACAAAATACATTTCTCATATTTTTAAAAAGGCACGTGCCTCTGAGAAGTAACAGTTATGTAGTCGAGTTTTATTCTATTTTAGAGGGTATTTCACCATTTTAAAGTCAAAGACTCATGTTTCACTCAATTGTAACTTTATCAAAATGTGTTACAGGTTTGTAAATTAAACTAAACTTAATGTTAATTGTCATGAACTGAAACTAGAGTATGTCCCTTTAAGCCTGTTGGGTTACTAGCTTTAATTTTAAAATAAAAAGATATAATTTTGAATTATTTCTTAACTTTTTAATAATTTTAGGGAGAAAATAAGAATTTGTATTTGAAATAGAATATATATATGCATCAAACCAAATTTCAACCAAAAACCCTAAAGCAACCCAGATTTTTTTTTTTTTTTTTTTTTTTTTTAGATATCTGTGCAGTTAAGTACAGATTTTGAAATATATTTTTCAGGTTGGTGGAAACACACCACCATGTTCTATAGCACCTGGTAGAGTGTCTGTTCGGACACCACCTTGTAGTGGAAGAATTGGTAAGAAAACTTGCTTATATGCATGGCTTTATTTCTACAATTTGATTTGACAGCCATGGATATTTTGATGTCGTTTTACAATTGGAAATTTTCAGTTTTCATTCTAAAAACATCTTGATTGAATTTAAAAGTCTTGCCATCCATCCGTCTGTCTGTCTGTCTGTCCCACAGATAGTTTTCCAGATTTTTTTTCACAGTGCCTTTAGATATTGAACACACATTTTTTATATACCGGTAGCTTTATGATGTACTAATACAGATCAAGTTTGATTTTCATGGCGATTTACCCAGTTTATATTTGCATCTTTGAATGTTCATTTCAATACTTGTTCCAAAAACTTGAAATGTATTAATTTTTATTTTTTATTTTTATTTTTTGTTTTGTTTGTTTAACGACGCACTCAACACATTGTAAGTACGGTTATATCGGCGTCGGACATATGGTTATGTCGAGAAAAAAACCCAGTGGTTAGCTGACGGGGATCGATCCTAGACCGACCGTGCATCAGGCGGGCACTGTACCACTGGGCTATGCTGCCCGCTTATATTAATTTTTTAAAAGAGACATTAAAATGCATATGATTCCCATAAGAGTGCACCAAATAAAGTTATGATAGGTGAGACCTTTAATTGCGCCGAACTCGTGTTATGTAAATATATTTGGATGTAACTAAAATTATTAAATGTTAAATTTTTTGTTTTGATCAATAATGGTCAAGGACAGTTTGTGTTTTACATGTACACGTGTATCTGAATGGAACAAATACACATGTAGAACTCTCTTGTTTTTTCAATTAATTAATTAACAAGAGGCAATTAAGGCATTGTTGTATTGTATCAGTGGTGGCTACTATACACATAATATGTTGATTAACAGTGTGCTACCATTGTCATCTATTGTATTTGATTGGAGGTGTGCTATTTGAAAATATCACACAAGTAATAAATCACTTGTCACATAAAGTCCGAGCGACTGATTACCATATACAGAAAACAAGTGGAGTATAGGATGTACATTAATAATGAACAGCACAAACATAAATACAAGTGATCCCAATTTACAGTCACAATAATAACTTAAAGATGTATCAAATACTGGAGCTGGCTGAGGTAAACCATCTTCTATCCCAAGACCGGCTTTGGTGGCTCAGTGGTTAAGACCTCGGACTACAGGCTGGTACTGGGTCCAATCCAGAGCGAGTTCTTAAAGGAGGACACAATCAAGACATTATTGCTTAATATCAACAAATATAAGCATATAGTTAATTAATAAAACTGTTAAATGTGATGGCTATTATGTACAACTGGCGCAGCCATTTTGTACCATCCCAGTGAATACGCCCTCTGGTGAGCTGGTGGTTATGTAATACCTAACGTGTCACGTCAGGAATTAGTCTTGGAACTGAAGAAACAAAACATACCTGATTTTTGCGGATGCATCACAATATTCTTTAATAATAATCATCCCAGTAAGATAGCAACAATTACTAGTATATATTATATTTAATACAAAATCAACAAACATTGTCAAAGTGTTGAAATAACTGTCTTATGGTTTAAGTTAACTCCTGTACTGAAATAATAATCGGAGTGTTTTCTGAGTTAATTGGTCGTTTCTTTCGGTGGCCAGTACCTGTGGTTCTTTATTGGCAGGTGTATATTTAGACGGTCCCTAGACACTGTGTCTAGACACACTAAAAAGACGGGTCTCTTTTACTCAGATCACAGGGTATTGTGTGATAACCTCAAATTATAATGGACTTTACCAGCCACCCCCTCCTTTTATTACTGTAAGTAATTCAGTAAAACCTTTGATTAAGTAGACTTTCCCATCTAAAATCACAAAACTGACCAATTACGTAGTCCCAAAGAAAAGAAAATCATCACTTGGGTATCGTGAGTGGTTGTTTTTGCTCGAACGTATCCTACCAATAGGCCTAATAATATGCATTTTGGACAGTGTGCTTGAACCTTAATTGGATAAAAACACAAAAATAAGTTGAAATGAATTAATCTTCTATCCAAACAATGCGCTGTCACCATATTTGACTTGGACTATAAAAACGTTCCTGAACTTTTGTGCAAGTACAAGTGCACACATCAGATGTGAAGAGCTTGTTATGGACTCTAAATACACATGTAGGACACCATTATTCTGTCTTCAAAAGTAATGTAAAAGTTCTTCAGTTTTGTACTCACTATACACACCCTCACCCACGTTGTTCACAAGATGGTGTTAGACTTGAGGAATGGTGTTGTATCATGCTAAAACGAGCTATGGAAAACACTAAATATTTTTTCTTTTATTAATATTTTGGTATGTTTTTCACAGGAACTACTCGTGGAACTCCAGTACACATGGATACGCAGCAAAATACACCTCTGTGAGTAGAAAACCTTGAAATTATAACTTTAACTGTTGATGAACTGTCTGCCTGGGAAAGCATGATTGAACCTTAATTGAATATAAATGCAAAAAACTTATATCATGTTATTGAAATAAAATTAATTTAAAAAATGTCTTAAAAAAATATTTATACATCGAAAACATTCAAACCAACTTTCACCCATTCTTCTCACACCTGGATGAAACTTGTGAAAGATATATATTTTTTTATCGTTAAAAAACCCACAAAAAACCCACATTCAGTATTTACTATTTTTATTATATCTGTTTGTCCATAATAATATTTTAGATATACACATGCTGTTAAATTTGTTATTTATATGGTTTATAATTTCTGAATAGACAAGGTTTTGGTACTGTTTGTTTGGATGTTGGAGATTTAAACTTGTTTAGCACTTAAATTTGGACAAAATATTTTGACAACTTTTAACTAGGGTGAGCAGCTTTATGAATCCTTCATATTCTAAATTGATTTATTTTTAAATCATGTTGAAAACTGATATATATAGAGGATAATAAACAAGTTTCCAGTTATTATCAAATTTATGTTCCGAGTGAAATAATTTACAGTTGTCAAGAGCTTTAGCGAGTGACAAATGAAATTTATTTCACAAGGGACATAAATTTGATATTAACTGGTACCGAGTTTGTCATTCTATTTATTACCTCAGCTATTTTTTCTCTAAAAACCTTTATTTTCCACGCACATGCACGAAGGCCGACCTGTATAGGAACGATGTAAATCACTTTACGCACTGTTCTGAGAATTACTATAACGTAATTTAATCACGTTGATAGATAATTTTCAAAAACACAAGTTCTGTCTATTCTGCTTCAAAATATATAATGAATTGCATTAAAATGATATTTTGTTATAAATTTAACACCAAAAACAGAGAGCTGTAAACGCAAAATCTTTAAACTACATGACGTCATATTTAGTACTTACAAAGCCATTGGTTTGTAAGCGTCCAATTTTCCAATAGTATTGTTCGTTAGACCAATACATAATAAGTCACTAGGGAAATGGAAGGTTAGCTAGGTTCCAGTATTGTTCATTATAATGCAATCAATGATGAATAGTCGCACATTGCTGCGTTTGGGCGATGCCATGTGTGCAAAATGAGTTTATTCATCAAATTTATACTGCACGAGAAACACGATACTCGTGCACATAAGAGTATTAAAAAGGGTGCCATCATTTAGAACATGCCTCAGTCAACAGTAAAACACCAAAGAACATGGCAATGCTAACTGCTGAAGAAAGAGAGAGAGCTATTGATATGGTGCAATTGGGTGCAAGTTGTGCCCACGTGGCAAGAATCCTGAATTGCACAAAATTGACAATCACCAGGACTGTAGACAGACCACGAAGTGGAAGACCCTGCATCAGAACCTCTCCACATCTTATACTTACGCAACAGATTCCTCACTGTGACATCATATGCAGCGACTGGCCTTGGACATGTCATCAGTCGTCACACTGTACGTCGTCGACTACAACAGTATGGTATCGGGGCCTATCGACTGTTCAGAGGGATGACATTGACGAGGCATCATCAACTTGGGTGGGCAGCATAGCCCAGTGGTACAGTGCCCGCCTGATGCGCGGTCGGTCTAGGATCAATCCCCGTCAGCTAACCACTGGGGTTTTTTCTCGACATAATCATATGTCCGACGCTGATATAACCGTAATTATAATGTGTTGAGTGCGTCGTTAAACAAATAAACAAAAAAACAAAACCATCATCAACTTGGACATTTACGTTGGGCACATCGGAACTGGCAATGTGTACTCTTTTCTGCTGAGAGCTGGTTCCAGTTATTCAGAGCTGATGGCAGGACTTGGATATACTCACGTGCAGGAGAGAGAACAGCTCCTTGCTGTGTTCAGGAGACTGGACCATTTGGTGGTGGATCTGTGATGGTTTGGGGCGGTATCTGTGGCCAGCAAGAAACAGATCTTAATTATTATCATTGATGGAAATCTGTCCAACATTGGGTCCATTCTTGCATACTTGCACGTGGTGGACATACATGCTATTGAAACATGTTCTTTGTGATCAAATTTATGCACCCTAGTGCTGTTGTGAACTGTGATATAACTATTTATGAGTTTTATTGAGTATACTCGTGTTTATTTATCGCCAAATTATTATATTTTCAAAAGATAACATTTGCATCAACTTGTATTTTGTGTTGTTTTTAATACTTTGAAAAAATAATTGGTATACTTTCCTTTCATCGTCAGTTTAGAATAATTGGTTATTGCCTTAAGATATCAGCTTTATCCTGTGATGGTTAAAATCACGAATGCTGCAAAGTTCTGCCGAGGAGTAGTAGGAAAATCATTATTTATTCAAAAAAATTGTGCAAATCGAGTATCATCAACCTAGTAAGGCTTTTATAGTATGACATCGTATAAGATACAAGACGTCATTCTATGTAAGACACTAGCTACATTCTGTCACATTTAAAAAGCATTTTTAAACTCTTAATTTATAAATAAATATACAAAATTTGCATAGTTATCACAAAACTAAAAGTTATTTGTCTTTACTGTACTAAAACAAATTATTTAAAGAGTATGTTTATTGAAAAAGATTTCTGAGATACTCAAGTCGAGTCTGGCTTATGTCACGTGACCTATATTTTTGGGTAGTGACCGAAAATATAGAGATTTATCTAGTCATCATATCTTGAAAATGTATACAGCGATTGCAGAATAAAATGTTATGAGAACAAAACATTTGGATATACTTTATCTTCATATGAGCTAACAATACATTTTTTTTTTAAAAGCATTAATGTTTAAATCTATATATTGTATGAATGTCAAACAAAGGAGACATGTTTGCAAACAAGAGAACAGCTGAAATGTAACATCATTCACAGTAAACATTGTTTAAAATAATGTTAGGAGGGTAACAATATCCTCTAATATTCAGTGCACCAAACACAGAACTATATGATAGTTGAATTTGTATTAATCATTAGCTGAACTGATACACAAATACATCTATCAAACGCTAACCATACAGTTTATGTTTCTAATTCAAACTAACCAAAATGCAATACTGATTCGATTGTTTTGATAATGTTCAAATCAGTTTTGTACTAGACCAGGCACAGACTGATCCTTTTTTACATTCAACGCATTGGACTGGTACCCTACATGTACCTTGATTTCGCTTCTGCCAAAAAAGCAAAGAACAAACCCACCCATGATTAATCAGTTTTGATTAAACAAAAAGAAAAACCCAAACTGTTCTTTCTACAAAAACCTGCATATTTGTATTCGTTACCTCATATTCGTGCTATGTATCATATTCGCCACCATATGTATTCGTTACACCCTAAATAAAGTCATGTGGAATTACAATTTGGAACGTGTCTTAGAACCTGTTTGTTGCAAATCATATCAACATGGAAGCCATTTATGTATTATATCAAGAGAAAAGGTGTTTTTCTGATGTTTGTTGTCCATTTATTATCTTTTATACTGAATTAAGTTTGGCTATAAATTAATTGCCTAAAATACTGCATGATGACCCTTTTAAAAATAGAGCCAACTCTCTTCTTAATTGCATGTTCAAGATTCCAGTCATCTTTGAGCCAAAATGTGTTGTAACACTTTTATGATCACTAGCTATCAATTAATCAAAAAGTGCTGAAATAATAGTTTGCTGTTTTTCCTCATATGTACCCATTTTTATAGAGCCGATTATGTGACAACTTTGTCACTGAATTATGAGCCTGTAGCCTTTATACGAGAAAACTGTTACTTTTTAAAATGTTTTTTCTCAACTAGTGCTTTTTTTGTTTTTTACTGCAGGTCTGTTCCACATCCTATTAATTTTGCAACTCCTTCTCCATCAAGACCCAGCATCAGGTAGTGTCATAGTTTATTCAGGTTCGCCTGTTTTAAGTGGCCGCACACAGGCAGGCTGCAAATTTAGCACAATCCTGTGTTTTTGCAAATTCCAATTACCTTCACCACTGTTTTAATAAAAGAGATTCTATATAAGAATTGTTTCTAATTTTTTAGAAATTTATTGATGTATAAAAGTCACAAATGGTATAAAATCGCGTATGATAAACAATTCTTATAATGACAAACAGTACAAGAAGTGTACCTTAAAACACTCAAAAATAATTTCTTTCTTTCTTACTGTCAACCATGTTCTGTAAATAGCGTAGGAATACATGTATACATACTATTGGAAATTGTCCGTCTAAAAAATAAAAATAAGTATTGAATCAACAAAAACAGTGTATATATCTTTATTTTAACTTAAAAATACAACTATTCAGAACGTTCTTCCGTAATGATATCATCAAGTCAAAACTGAAAATAATAAATCAGTTATTAATTAGAACTATTTTTTCACTTAAACACGTAATTTCATCTGTTGCACGTTCTTCCGTGATGACATATTTTTATGAGGTTTATGGAAGGATAACGCTTGGTTTTTTAGTGACGTCAGCCAATCAGAATACAGTAAATTGTATAAATTCGGAAAGTTCGTAATTATATATAGTTGATGAACATTTTTCATAAGATTTTCATGAAATACTATAAGAATTAGCATAGTTTTAAAACTGAATAATGTTTTAATAGGAGTTCTGACATTATTTAGTCTATAGTTAGATGTCATTCAGAATCAATTTAATGCTAGCAGATGAGTATAAATCAGTGAACAGGTCTCAAATAAAATTAAACGAGTTTCTTTAAGAATTAGCAATTGTTAAATTTGTTTTCAGGTAACAGAACTTCTTAGAGATCTACACCCAACCCAAGTGTCGGAGAGAGAAAGAGAGAGACCTAGCAATATTTTGCAATTTGATATTTATTCAATAGTGTCAAATAAAGTTTATTACATATATTTGACTGTATTATATTTTTTTTTATGATTCTGGGGTGTTTTTTAAATTTATATGCATACAAAACAGACATGCGTAACATATATTCCTTCTGGCCTGTGTTGGATGTGGCCTACTGTTACAGATTAAAATAACAACACTTTAACATACATTCCTTCTGGCCTGTGTTGGATGTGGCCTACTGTTGAAGATTGAAATAGCAACACTGTAACATACATTCCTTCTGGCCTGTGTGGATGTGGCCTACTGTTACAGATTAAAATAGCAACACTGTAACATACATTCCTTCTGGCCTGTGTGGATGTGGCCTACTGTTACAGATTAAAATAGAAACACTGTAACATACATTCCTTCTGGCCTGTGTTGGATGTGGCCTACTGTTGAAGATTGAAATAGCAACACTGTAACATACATTCCTTCTGGCCTGTGTTGGATGTGGCCTACTGTTACAGATTAAAATAGCAACACTGTAACATACATTCCTTCTGGCCTGTGTTCGATGTGGACTACTGTTACAGACTGAAATAGCAACACTGTGACATACATTCCTTCTGGCCTGTGTTGGATGTGGACTACTGTTACAGATTAAAATAGAAACACTGTAACATACATTCCTTCTGGCCTGTGTTGGATGTGGACTACTGTTACAGATTAAAATAGAAACACTGTGACATATATTCCTTCTGGCCTGTGTTGGATGTGGCCTACTGTTGAAGATTGAAATAGCAACACTGTAACATACATTCCTTCTGGCCTGTGTTGGATGTGGCCTACTGTTACAGATTAAAATAGCAACACTGTAACATACATTCCTTCTGGCCTGTGTTCGATGTGGCCTACTGTTACAGAGTGAAATAGCAACACTGTAACATACATTCCTTCTGGCCTGTGTTGGGTGTGGCCTACTGTTACATATTAAAATAGAAACACTGTAACATACATTCCTTCTGGCCAGTGTTGGATGTGGCCTACTGGTACAGACTGAAATAGCAACACTGTGACATACATTCCTTCTGGCCTGTGTTGGATGTGGACTACTGTTACAGATTAAAATAGAAACACTGTAACATACATTCCTTTTGGCCTGTGTTGGATGTGGCCTACTGTTACAGATTGAAATAGCAACACTGTAACATACATTCC
>JAECMU010038554.1:2392-18247 GCA_016106625.1 Dracogyra subfuscus
CCCGCCTGATGCGCGGTCGGTCTAGGATCGATCCCCGTCAGCCAACCACTGGGGGTTTTCTCGACATAACCATATGTCCGACGCCGATATAACCGTAATTATAATGTGTTGAGTGCGTCGTTAAACAAACAAAACAAAAGACAGACAGAGTATTCTGTTATTATTATTAGATCGAATAGTTCTACCGTTGTATAGATCTAACTTCATTATTTAATTATTTTATATAATGCTATTCATTACAGGCTAAAACGGAACCGTGCCAAAACGGAACCATTTTCTTTGGCGAAAACGGAACCTATCATGGCTAAAACGGCACCATATATAAATATTCTGTAAACAACAACAATACAGGAAAAATACAACAAGAAGGAAATTTGTTGTCTTTATTGAATGTGTAAAAATTAATAAATGCATACACAGCTCACGTTTTCTTCCAATTTCCGGTGGTCACTTTGTTTTCAAACAGTTTTGACTTATTTTATTGAGAAAAATAAAAGTTCACAAGAGCTCTCCTCAGCAAGACTGGCATTTGGCTATTGTCAGAGGCGGCTCCCAATGGGAGCGTGCTTGAACAGTTATCTGATGGAAGCACGTAAATAAATGTACCTGACCTGAAGATTGTTTGTGCAACTATCAAAAGTGACACTAAAACATTATTTTTTTCTTTTACTAAATAACTTTTCATTTTGTTGAGCTTTTTTGTCTTATTTACTATTCTTCAAATAAAATTCAATTATGGTGCCGTTTTAGCCATCGTAGGTTCCGTTTTAGCCATAAATTTCGATGCCGTTTTAGCCAACGCAGGTTCCGTTTTGTCCAATTTGGTTCCGTTTTCGCTTGGTGCCGTTTTGGCACGGTTCCGTTTTAGCTAGGCATATAATCCCTTTTTGTAACGTGTAATCCGAGTGGAAATAAAATCAGCTAAAAGTATGAAAAATATAAATGTATTCCATTTACAAAAAACATCTGAGCAATTTTGCATACTTCAGTAGAGCAGACCACTTTGCTCCCTCCCCCTTAAAGAAAAATGAAAAGAAAATAATAAAAGGGAAATAATTAGTTAATTTCAACACTTACCTCCCCTATGGGTCATTTTATTTAACGAAGATAAGAAATGTATACACTTCCGATTAGGGTTGCCTACGATGCTTTACATAAAAATAATCAATAATTTTGTTTCTTTGCCACGAATCTTTTTCCCGGAGCTGCAAGCCAATACATGTTTAGACCATTTATTCTTTTTAGCGGGCTGTTTTATTGATATAAACTAGATTAATGTTGATGTCACGACTGATAACTGCTGGGTTGGTAAATTGTTGACGTCCGGTCTAACGCAGCACTCGGCGACACTGCCAAGACTTTGAAACGGCAAATGTGCACTTGAAAATATTTGATGGTTTTTTTCAATTTATAAAATATTAATTACTTTTATTTTAGCATTGACTAGGTAAAGAGTAAAAGCGATCGAAAATCCCACCAGTAATATAGCCTACTAATAGCTCCACAGTCCACGTTTTTTTAAAGAAAATCATATTTGGGCACTGAATCTAAAGAGGTTATGGAAAACTAGGGCAGTAATAAACTTCAGACTTACTGTGATAGTACCAAACAAGACCATTGTAACTTTGTAAGCACAAAAACAATAGTAAATGATAAATTATTCTAGTTTAAGACCCTGTTTTAAATGATCAAGGGGTATGCCAAAGACTGAAAGAGTAAAACGGGTATGGTGCCATAGGGGACCAGACAACTCGGACCCGTGGACAACTCGGCCCAGACAACTCGGACCCGTGGCCGAGTTGTCTCCGTGACAACTCGGCCCCGAGTTATTGATACGGGTTCATTGCTACTTGCGGAAAGCGGCTATATGTCGAAATCTGAATTTCAAGTAGCAGAATTGAACAGTCGATGTATAATACAGTATTTATATGCTTGAATGCCAAAGCAGTAAAATTACGACATGTGCAGACCAATTTCACCTGTATTAGAATCACAACTCACAGCTTCATGTATTAACTGTTAACACCCTTTGGTAGATGAAAGAATAAACGATTAGTCGCCATCGATTGAAGTTACATAAAGTAATTTTGTATTTTGTTTGTGTTTTCAAAGATAAATAGATAAGCAATTTATCAATTCGACATGACACTTCGTTTCGGGACGTTTAGGTTAAGGTGAGACTAATTCAAAACTAATAACAAAAAAAACCCACTCTTTTATTTCTGTGAGAATACTTTAATTTAAAAAACAACACTTGTTCAACAATATTTTTCAACAGTAGACAAGATTGTACATGTGCCGAGTCGTCTCTGGACTCCGGACCGAGTTGTCTTGCGGTGGGCCGAGTTGTCTCAGAACTCTGGGCCGAGCTGTCTCGACGTGGGCCGAGTTGTCTGGGCCGAGTTGTCCACGGGTCTGAGTTGTCTGGCATTCGGTGCCATACCCAAATTGTTTTACAAATGCCTGCTGCCAAAATCATGCTTGGTGGACACGGAGTAGATGGCAGCATTAGGGTGGATATTTATATCGCTTGTCACTGTCAGTCAAGTTGTCACTGCCGATAATTTTGAATTGCCCGTGACTGTCTGAGTATCGTGTGGTTTTGTATTTTATTTCACTTATTTTATGATTTTCTTGGTTGCCTATTGGGCAACTATTTGACAAAGATTGGTTGCCTGGAACATATACTGGTTGTCTTAGGCGTGTGGACAACCTTCATTGTTTAAAGGCACATTCATACATAATAATAACGAAAATAAAATTTCAGTGTAAAAAAACAACAACACTGCTTTGTTGAAATCAGTGTTGTAGTTAATAAAACTATTGTAAACTGTTATTTTTGTCTTTTTCAACAATAACAAGTAACGTTATATGTATAATTAAGATATACTGACATTTATTTAGGTTTCATGCTAATAACCTCTGGGGAAAAAGTTATTGAATTCATTTGGCATAACAAATTTTATTATGTACATAGTTCAAGATATACAGTAAAATATAATCAGTATGACACACATGTGTCATAATTGTTTCACATGCTCATTGAATGAAATCATTTTGGGGAGTGACGTCGTAACAATGCGGCTTCCCCAGTCAAAGCTCTGTATAATAGCTTACCAAAATGATGTAATTTCCGAAAATTACGTCTGGTTTTTGTCTCTTT
Source organism: Dracogyra subfuscus (assembly GCA_016106625.1). Classification (NCBI taxonomy): domain Eukaryota; kingdom Metazoa; phylum Mollusca; class Gastropoda; order Neomphalida; family Peltospiridae; genus Dracogyra; species Dracogyra subfuscus. The sequence continues at coordinate 5,556 of JAECMU010038554.1, forward strand.
CTAGTTAAGATTTGAAACAGTTTTGCATGGTCTTAGCTTGTTATTCATAAAAATAATATTATGGATGGTAAAGAAATTATACACTTCCCTGTGAATCATACTGCTTTTACAAAACTTATGTCAGGATTCATATATTACCCACACTATTGCTCGGGTAGTACACAAATCGTGGCACTCATTTCGTAAAATCAGTACAACACACAAGCTCATATAATAATCTCTATATATGCAATAATTTAATTTTAAGTATTCGCCTGGAATTATAAATATGATGTGATATATAGATATTTGGGGATTCCATTTGAACATAATCTTTTGAATCTTCTGACTGAATATCTAGGATTCACAACAAAAACACATAATTCTGTTATATTTGCAGCCTAATGCATGCATACATTTGAAACAAACACATTGTGATCCTGTCCATTTAATGAGTAAATGAGAACTCCGTTTTATTATTCTGTCTTCACAGATCAATGGTAAGTGCAAGAAACTAATGATAAAAGTGGGTTTCAAGTATGTATTGAAATTATGGCGAAAAACAAGAGCTCGACCACAATTAGAAGGCGGAAAGGAAAACCAAAACAATATGACATGGATCGGATGCGTGAAAGTTGTCCCAGTTCTCCAGTTACAACCGATGATGAAAGCCGGGATGAGGAGGATGACTGTTACATGTTCAACTCGGAAGTTCTTGGTCCGTTAATCATCAAGAAAATAATGGCCTCAGACTCTTCTCTCTTTCTTGGTCTTATTGCAATGCGAGTGGTGAACAGCCTTCTTATCCAGACATCCTTTGTTCCAGATGAATACTGGCAGTCGTTAGAGGTGGCTCACAACATGGTCTTTGAGTATCCTTTAAAAGAAAAGTAATGACAAGGTTGCACAATAGTTATCTATACCTACATGTACTCTGGTTATCTGCCCAACAAATTATTTGTGTGTACATAATAAAAACAAAACAGATTGTAAGTATCCCTACTACTACTACTAGATGGTTATGGGTTTGAAATCTATTAAAATTAGACACTGCATTTCACGTAAAATAAAATCTATCTAAAAATTATAAATATGTATGAATCCATTAAAGGGACATTCATGAGTTTGCTGCAATTTTTAAGATGATATCAACTAACAGAGACTTTTTAATGATTGTAATTACATATCGAATATATTTTTTTGCATAAAATATTAATGGCTGTATGTTAAATGTGTTTCGGGTCCCTCTAGTATTTGTACTACATGTAGGTTAAATTTCATTATTTTTCTCAAATGTGATTTGTTCGTACATATGAAATTATTTGAAGACAAAATCCAGTTTGGGATTCTATCAAATATTAAGACAACCAGAAACACATTGATTATACAGACACTGATATTCTAAACATTAAATATATTTAATACAGGGCACAATATTTCACGCGAACTGCCATTCTGTTCGCGTGTCGGTTACGCAAAATTAAATTAACACGAACCGCAAATCAGTTACGTCATTACCTGTAGACATTCTGAAATCAATTTGCGACCAATATAAACTAAAAGTTCAGTATGTAGTGGAGCCAAAAGTTTAAAAAAAATTATCTGCTGATATTACATCTCTAAAGGAATATTAGTAGACATAATATGGGATTGGCCATAATTATACAAATGTTGAAAACGGTTTTATTGTAAACAGGAATCCAAAAGTTAAAAAAATACAAATATGGCATAAAGAGCTCTAAAATAATCCCATTTGGAACGTTACTGTAGTATAGCAGTACCATCAATAAAGAGAAAGTAGCATATATATACAGTCGAACTTGGCACCTCTATATAATGGCCACCCAGAAAACCCCCCAACACATTTCTTTCTTTATTTTACCTATCTAGAGAGGCTACCTGTCCAATGTGGCCAGTGGCCACCATTTTTTAGCAAAAATTAGGTCTGAACCTGCATTAGCGGCCAGAATATCCCCCCCCCCTTTTTTCAAATTCTTCCCACCATATATAATCGTACAGCGATTTAGTTCCGGATAAATCCCATCATTTTCTGTAGTGCCACCATTGTTGTGTCACGTGACCGGAAAGGAGTCTGAGTAGTTCCTACCGTTAACTGGTCATGATTGTTGTTCACAAGCAGATTGCACCAAGCGGCAAACATTAATGCATTTAGTTAAGCCGGTATGCTTTGGCAAATCGCGACATTTGTTTATCAAAATTGTTTTGTTTGCGGTTCGCAACATAATCCCAATGCAAGTACCGTACCAACGGATTAGCGGCAACATAAAACTAATAATGAGCAGAACATTTGAAATATTAACTTGATGTTTTTCCAAGATAATGTTTTAGTAAAAAAAAGTATCCAATAATTTGCTTTATCAGATTTGATACACTGTACATCTTAGGCCTTAATCTAGAGTTGGGATTTGTCTTTTTAAGTTTAATGTTTGAATCTTTTGTTTTTATGTCTTAAAAATAATCATTAACATTGCTGAACCTTTTTCCATATATAAAATGTATTTGTTTGCCTAATCATTTTAAATCTGTTGGAACTGAGTGAATATTCTTTAACTGTGAAGTTATGGGTATTTGACATGGGAGTGGAAAACTGGTCTGCGAGGTTACATCTACCCATTTGTGTTTGCCGTCTTGTTCAAGATACAGAGTATTTTCTGTCTTGACAGCAGGATTCTATTGGTGAGTATTTTTGTGTGTCAGTTTACAGGCTTGTAAGAATGATATTTTGTATTATGGGGGTCACTGGGGTGGGGAGGCACCGTATCTAGTAGAGGTAATACCATCTTAGCAGGTAGACACAAGCCATTATTTTATCTTGTGATAAAGTAGGACAAACTTGGTATTTTTTCATTCTCATGGACATGTCCTGCTACATATATATACTTTGGGTTACTGAAGATATAATTAAATATTTATTCTTTAAAGACAAATAGTGTAATAATATATGCAAGATGTAGATTTATAAGTTCATCTGAATTTTCAGACATTAATATAATGTGTTTTCTGTGATGTCTGCAGATCAAGCTGCCACGACTTGTCCAGGGTGTGATAGCTGCATGTGGTGACCTCTACCTGTATCACCTGTCCTGGAAGCTGTGTGGCCGAGCGACCGCCCAGTGGACGCTGCTGTGTCAGACCGTGTCCTGGTTCTTGTTGTACTGCGCTACTCGCACACTGACTAACTCCACAGAAACCGTCCTCGTCACCATGGCGCTCTATTACTTTCCATGGCCGGGCTATCCAGGGTGAGCAGTGATAGAAATGAGCTGAATGTTTCATTAGTAGTTCAGACATCTAGAAATCTACTAGGCCAGCAATATTTTCACTTGTCCAAATAAGTTGTACATTTTATTCAAGGGAATGGACAAAATATTTGATTGCTAAATAGGAAACAGCATTATAAATTTGTATTTGTCCAACGGACAACTTTTGCTTGTCTGAGCAGATTTTTACTTCCCAAACAAATGGACATGTGCTTATTTCAAAGGCTGATGAGACTTTTCGCAGAGACTTCACTCTAAAAGCTTCACCAAAATTCATGTTACTTTAGAATACGTGCATGACAATTGACATTCATGTGTTGTGAAAATACTGTAGTGATTCATGTTTGTTTAGAATACATGTATTTGCATAATATTCACATGTTGCTCCAGTCTCAGATTTAGTAATGGCACTGATAGCCATTGCTCTAGCAGTGAGGTGAATTCCAGTAGGTCAATGGTTTTGTCAATGACAGTGTTTTGCCACTGGTTGAGGGGGTAATGTTTTGCTCTTTATGTTATGTTTATTTGTTGCAAAAGCTACTGGTTTAAAATTGCTGTAGGCATGATCAAAACTGTCATAGGTGAGAATTTTGCATCTAGCTAAAATATTTCAAAATTGCTGCAGGTAACACATTCTTAAGTTTAAATCCTGGTGCCTTGTACCTTTAATTTTACTTAAATGTTTACACTTTTACGTATTTGATTCATGCAAGCTTTCTTGGACACATATCATACTCGTTTGTCCAGGGGAGGATGTTAATGGTTAGTTAATAATTGGTATTGTGTTGTCATACATCCCCATTTGAGACGTTACTGGGGTGTGAACCACTATACCAATGCATGAAATATTAGTGTTTGTATATCAAATGTCTTTCTGGTCATGTTAATGTTTGTAAGTAGCTAAAACTAGATTTGATCTACCAATAAATTTGTTTGTTCAAAAAAATATATATTAGAAGAAAAAAAGAAGTTTGACCTAGTACAAACACTAGGATGTTTAGAAACACATTTATTATACTGCCGCTAATATTTTAAGTTGATGTTTTTTTTTTTTAATGTACAATTTTAGTCAATGAAATGCCATCTTAACAATGGCAACAGACAAAGGACAGTGCCTTTAATATTATGATTCTGTTACAGACAATCGAGTACTGTGAAGTTTCTACTGCTGGCTGCATTGTCTGTTATTGTCCGACCAACATCAGCTGTCATCTGGGTTTTGATGTGCTCATGGCACTTCCAGCTTAACAAGCAGAAACCAGCTAAACTTATATTTCAGTATATTCAGATAGGGTGAGTAGACCTTAATTATTTGTCATAGATATTTATATTGTTCAAGTGTATATGCAGGACATTTTGTATAGAGGGTCTAGAAAGGTTTTACAGGGGTTGGGTCATGCTCCCCCAAAAAGTAAATAAAAAATAATAAATGTGCTTCGAACCCTGGCTTTCGACCTCCAAGTATGTTTGTGTTATTTTTATTGGAAACTTAAATTCAACTACTTATAATATCCTTTTGTACTATAGTATTTATATTAAGTATTAGATCAGCAATTAAAATTTGTGTGAAATTAAATACCTTAAGCAATGCAAGTTCACACATATCATTTTAATTTTACAGAGTGCTAGTGTTGGGTTCTTCAGCTGTTCTGGATCGGATCTTCTATGGAAAGTGGACGTTTGTGCAATATAATTTTCTCCACTTCAACATTATCAGTGGAGGAGCATCATTCTATGGGTCACACCCTTGGCACTGGTATCTAACGCAAGGATTTCCGGTTGTTATGGGAACTCACATTCTGCCATTCGTTTTAGGAGCCTGGAAAGCTAGGAACAAAGTTCTTCTATTTGTTATAGTGTGGACAGTCTTTATATACAGGTAAGCTAGCTGGCTTAAATTTAAATTTAACTTCCATGTTTTTTATGTAAAATAATTCCATAAAATGGAATTCAACCAGTCATTAACTGCTATCCTGCACAGACAGGCCAGATAGCTGAAATATGTGACCAGGATAATGTGCTTGAACCACAAAATCATGTTAAAATTAAATTGGAAACTTTGTTTTGTCAATAGACTTTTTTCAGTACACACAATTTATGACAATTTGGGTGCAAAATATAATCATGAATAATGGGGTTTTGCATTATAATTATAACTTCAGTAAAGGTGCCTCATAAACATTGACAATGATAAAATACAAAACAACCCAAGAATGATGCCGCATGTAACCACCATTCTATTTTTTCTCTTTATTTATTTTGGTAGACATGATTTAAAAAAAGAAAAAGAAGCTATTAACACTATCTTAGTTTCAATTATTGTGTTTTGTAAGAAAGCTTTAAGTTTCAATTGGCCTTTGTCTTGATCACTTGGTCCTATCAATTTGCGTTAATATTAAACTATGATTATCATCCATAGCTGTGCTACTGAATATCATTTAGATTTATTGTCGTTAATATGTTGTTCCTTGTGTGAATTTTTCAGCTTCTTCTCTCACAAAGAATTTAGATTTCTGATGCCAATTCTACCTCTTTGCATGCACTACTGTGGAGTCTACTTCCAGTCGCTGTGTCGAAGACCGTACCTGAAGAAAAAGAAGCCAAAGAAAAACCTCAATATTACACCCATCGATGAGGAGCTCAGTGAAAGCTTTAACAGTAGTACAAGTTTTTCTGATTCCATTGACACGCAGTCTATATCAAGCCATGAATCAGCCCTTCAGACTGACCACACCAGCTCGGATCATGATAAAACCAGTGAAAAGCTGCAGCAAACTGAGCCTTTGTCAAAGTCCGATCAAAAGGATTCAGATTCAGAGAAATGCAAAGATAAGGAGGGAGAGAAAGGTGGCTCCACAAAGTCTGTTGACAAATGTGAGGAGGATAAATCTAATGCTGATGAGAAGGTAGATAACTCTTCCGCACCCCAGCCAGAAGTGGATCCAGAAATTGTGAGAACACAGAAGCACAAATCAAATCTGTCCAAAGCAAAAATTCTAGTCCTGATTCTAATTGTGACAAATGTTCCTGTCGCATTGTATTTCAGCCTAATTCACCAAAGAGGAACGGTCGTTGTGATGAAATATATATATGACGTTAGTCTAGAAAAAGATGCAGACGTCCTCTTCCTAATGCCCTGTCATTCCACTCCATATTACAGGTCAGTTACATGTAATTGCCACACATTACATGGACATTTTATGTTTACAGGCATAATACTTCTCCAAAATTCAATGAGTATGGTATGTAAATAATAATAATAAATAACATTTGACATCTAGGCATGTTGAGTATATTTACACCAAAAGGAGATTTTATAATTTGAAAATTACTTTACCTCTGTATCATTCCCAGTTTTTATTTTCCTTATGTTCAACATGATATTGTGCCAGTTAGATAATAATATTGTAAATAATAAAAAAGAAAAATTTGCCAGTCAGACATAACAGTACAATATACCATTTACTTTCACCTAATGGCAAGATATATATTTACTAGAATATTAATTGAAGACAACAGCTAAACATAATCTATGACAGTTGTTGCCTATACAAAATCTAATTCATATTATTATTGTTTTCAGCTACATTCACAAAAACATCAGCATGAGGTTTTTGACTTGTGAACCAAACTTAGAACGGAAAAAAAACTACACTGATGAAGCCGATATATTTTATAACGATCCAGTCAGCTGGCTCAGACTTGAATATGCTGCTACCGTGAAACCATGGCCATCAATGGTGGTGTACTTTAACACACTACAGTCTCAAATCCAAGCTTTTCTTATGCAAAGTGGTTATAAACAGTGTGGAAACTTTTTCCATAGCCATATTTCTGATGGACGAGTTGGATCTCATGTTCTTGTCAGTTGTAGGTGATTTCTAGCAGGTTTAATAACATCTATTTTTAGCCTCTTTACATATTTGATATTACGTTTGGTCACTTTATGCAAATTGTTTTTACAGAAATTTACTTTTGAATTAAATTGACTTAAATTTTAAATGTTATTTGTTAAATGTTTTGCAAAAAGTGTTTTATTTGCATTTGATATTTTTCATCTAATTCCTCCATTTCCCTTAATATGCTGCTGATCAATTTCATCTTAGACGTAGATGTTAATATTTCATTCAAGTTGTGATAATGGTAACTTTGATTGAAATTTAATTTAATCTTCATGTAACAAGAATTTTATTCATCAGTCAAACTCGGTTTTGCTTTCTTTGGATGATTAGTATGAATCTAATCTTACTGATGCTTGAAATAAGCATGTGTTTATGTTGTACACAGAAATAGACTTCCTAAAATCCAAATATTTAGTTTAAAAACAACAGAATCAGGAAACGTATTGCGTTTTAAACAGTCTGCCCCAAGTTTGCCTGCATTGTTAAAATGTGATTCATTGATGACAAACATTAAATATTAATTTATTTATTTTTAATTTAGAATGTCGGGAGTCTATAAAAGTCAATGTGGTTCTGATTATCCACCATATTATTTAAGAGTAATGTTTATAAATAGTTCAAACTTCATTCCCATCCCTTCCCAATATATATTATTTCATACATACAAAATTATTGGGAGGAAAATTTCAGTTTGGACAACTACAGATATTAAGATGACCAGAGACTCATTGAAAATAAAGACATTTATATTCTAACCAATACAATGTATTAATATGTAAATTTAGTCATTAAAAAGTTTGTAGTAATTGAAAATGTGCTACAATCAGAGCAAATGCAGGACACTCCCTTTAATAAAGTGACCGTGATTGCTTCTTGTATAGAAAGGTGGTTACGCCATCAGACTACAGGGTTCGCAGCCTTGTATCGGCTCTAACTCGGAGTGAGTTCTTAAGTAGATGTAAGGCCATTCTGCCCTTTTTTCTCTCATTTACGACTAACCAATGACTAACCAACAACTAACCCACTGTCCTGGACCGACAAACCCAGATAGCAGACATGTGTGCCCAGGACAGTGTGCTTGATCCTTAATTGGATATAAACACAAAAATAAGTTGAAATAAAATGAAATGAATTCTTGAAATAAGTCAAAATTATCAGCTATTATTGTTACCGTAAAATTCTTCTCTTTTTTGTTGTCTTTGGCTTGTATGTGTTAAAAGAAAGCTTTTTAGCAAATCATGTTATGACAAAATGTTATGTATTAAGGCATAATATAGATATATCTAGTTACAAATATAAATGAATGACACAATATCATTAATATAGTTAATGATATATAGAAGATACACCCCTAGTGTCTTGTGATATCATAATTTACCAGCATGAGTTGGTAAAAGTATGAAATCCGAGGCTTGCTAAGGATTGGTATACTTTTATTAATGAGTGCTGATAAATTATCATATCACAAGACACGATGGGGGTATTCTTTTTATCATCAATCATCATTCTTTTCATTTGGTACAATTGTAAACAATGTCAGTTATGTGGTTGAATGTCACTATATTTGGCAACGGTAGACTTGTTAACTAGCAGCATGACGGTGGCATGATGTCACTAAAGATAGGTTTAGCGTGGAAACATACACAGTGACATAACAAAAGAATGTCTTGTAATTAAAGTTTGACCAATCAAGATTATAAGAAGCAATATCACAGTGCCAGCGATATCTCCTACAAAAGCCTTTAATGGACTATAAATTAATTTACATAACAGATTTTGACCATATTTTCAGTTTATTCCAGTCTTTAGCAAATTGTAATTTATATTAAATAAAAATAATTTAGTATTTCGGTTTTTATACTCGGTACGTAGCATTGTGTTTGTTTATTTGTTCCTAACGTTGTCAACAAATGTCTGTAGTTATATTGAAATTTTAGAAAGTTGTTTAAATTGTATTTTTATTGTAATATTGCATCAAGCACTTTGTTGTCATGTGTTAAATTAGCTTTATATTTAGACAATTAAACATCTGTATTGTTTCATATTCCTTTCCAGAAAAGAAAGCATGTCAGATTGTTTATGATTTACAATTCTAGTCATTATGTTTATCTAGTAGTAGGTTATGGCAAAATCAAAAGTAGCACTTATAACCTACCAAAAAATATGCATACCGGTAAATATGTTTCACCCACAAAATAAAGGACTCTTTTTATATATAAAACGTTCAATGGATGTTATGTGTTAATTCACTCACCAGATATACTTCAAAACAATTTAACATACCATACCTAATGATTATGAATTTACCATTATCATATTCGATACGGTACCATATCTCTGCACTCTGATAAAAGCTTCAAAGTACCAGATGCATGCAGTTTATTTTCATGTTGAATTTTAATGTTGAATCATGTTAATTCTAAATGATAAAAAGTTATCTGTTATGATTCAATGTTTTTAAATATAAGACCTATTCTTAACTGTATCAGCCATTTTCCTCATTTCTTATTTGAATTGCTACTAATGTTACATTCATTCACATCAAAATAATTAATATTCACCATTTATTCTGATCATTCACTCATTTGTTTATTTAAAGAGTATATTTATTTATCCTTTTGTTTTCATAACTGAAACAAAATGTGTCAGCCATTACCAGTTTTCTATAAAACTGTGTCACTATTTTTATTATAATTATATACCGATGAAAAAAATAAGGGATCACACCAACCATAAGAGGACAGAGTGACTACAACCAAAACTTCATCCACAGTGCCAGGATGTCAAACACGTTGCTGACATTCAGTCTTACATTCCATCTTGATACTTAAAACATACACTAATAGTGACTACAATTTGGTTTGGTCTACAGTACCAAGTGTTCCCTGATTTCTTTCTGTCTGTATATTACATGAAGCTGGTGCTATGTTTTAGATACTATATGCATGACAACAATCAGTATTTTGCTATAGAAAATGGTTTGAGAATGGTAATTACAGTAGAATCTCGTTGGGTTGAAGTCGAAAGGGTCAAATATGCCGCAATGCTCAAACCAAAAGCAAAGTCCTGAATTAATCTTACATAATGTTGACTGAATGGTTAGTTTGAATTACCCGATGGGTCAAACACTTTTTTGAGCATAAATAAGAGATCACACCAACCGAGCTAATGGGATTGACCTGTATATAGATGCCATTCTAAATCAAATGTACGAATGAAATAATATTATGCACAGTTTATCAATTCCGTCCAAATCATTACCGGTACTGGTACACCAAGATTGACATTTTGTTCCCTAAATGTTTACCTCTTTTAATAAATACTCATATATTATATTATTTCTGATGTTTGAAACTTGTATTAGTTAGTATTTTGCTTCTGTCCTTTTGGTAAGCATCATGTTGTGAATGTATAAGTACATATTCTTTTTTCCCCCACATATTTATCATTTTATGTCAAATAATTTCCCATTTGAGATGCCATAAATAATTCAAGAATATCATTAAAAGATGCTAATTCTCTTGGCGCCTTGTGCATATATGTTTCTCTCTTGAAGCACATATACCATAAATATTTAATCATAATAATGGAGAATAAAAATATAAATGTCGCCAGTTTTGTTTGATCCAATCCTCCATGACTGGTAAATTAAATATGCAGCAGTATGTACTTTTTTTTTGGTCAGTAAATCCATATTGAAAAAAAGCACACTCAAAGAAATACAAAACAAGTACCATCAACATTGCTAGTTATTGATAATTGGAATGTGTGTTGTAACAGGTTTCATCTTGTACTGTAGACAGTATGTTGTACATGTAATAACCAGTTAATGAAATTCAGTTGAGGAAGTACATAATATACTGAGCACCAAAAGTAATGCAGATCTGATTTTCTCCTGTAACATTAAATTTACTTTTTTAAGAATGGTTTAACATTGAGATTCAGGAGAATTACAAGTTGAAAAAAGTTAAAAGTTTGTTTTGTTTAATGACACCACTAGAGCACATTCATTTATTAATCATCGGTTATTGGATGTTAAATATTTGGTAATTTTGACTGTTAGTCTTATAGGATGGAGTTTGTAGTGCTTAAAGACACAATTGGAGCAAATCGATTTATTAATCATCAGCTATTGGATGTTAAATATTTGGTAATTCTGATGAATACTTGTAGTCTTAAAAAAGAACTTAGTAAATGTTTTAGTTAGTAGTAAGGGATCTTTTATATGCACCATCCCACAAACAGGATAGCACATACCACGGCTTTTGATATACTAGTTGTGGTGTATTGAATAGAAATAGCCCAATGGGACAACCGACAGGGATCGATCCCACACCGACCATGCACCAGGCGAGCTACAATACCACTGGACTATATCCTTGCCGAATTACAGGTTGATACGTTTGAGTGTTTGTAATCAAGCAAATCTGTTCTAATTACAAAATAACCTTAACTGATTTGCATTTCTTTTTATGTTCAGTCTTTACTTAGATATGGAGTGTTCAAGAGTAGGGATTGGGGAGGGTTAAAGAAATGTACACTTTAATAATTGTTAAACAAAACTATGAATGACATATTGAAACGATCATCTGGATACATATGTTATTATAAGTAGCAATGTTTGTTCTTAGTGTAATGATAAACATTCCACCTGTTATTTGCTATGGTTATGTTTGCATGTTTATTTGTTAACCTTAGATGCCATTCTTCACGCAGCTGAGTATATGCCTCTGTGAATGAAATATCTTCAAAATATTTAATAGTGACTGATGCGATTAGAATTTTGAATGAATGAGATTCGGTGAACATTATCCTTGAACTGTTGGTGAAGTGTCTCTCTCCTCCCACCCCCACTTCCTGACGATTATAATATTGAAAGTAGCTACCATGTTTCAGGTTGAGTGATCCTCAGCTAATGGCAAAACATGCTACAATATATGTGGTTGTTTCATGCGTGGTTGTTCCACAACATTATCATGTAAGTAAAATTATATGCATGATGCATGGCTACTATACTACTCTAAAAGGCTTAATAGATTTGAAAAAAATAAAATAAAATATTAAATAATTTCTGAATGGGTCCACAAGAGTAAATTTAATAACAATTCGTTTTGAAACAGCCAGAGAAGGCCCCCTACCTCCCATCAATTTGAAATTCCATGTCGGTTAACATGGCTCCTGGTAGGCTAATATATTTGGATGAAACATTCTTTACAAGAACCTAACCTGAACTTGTTACCTGTGAGTCTGAATGAAGCAGCCAGGGGCCAGTTTCACAAAGATCTGCCAAGCAACGTCACATCGTCCTTGCTAGTCTTTTTGCATTGGACTATGAGATGGCAAAGTTGCGAGAGTTTTGTCAGTTAGATCCCGGTCAGTATGGAATGAAATGTTTTTAGAAGATCACGTGGAAGTACTTCCCCAGCAGATGGCAAATGTGTCACTTACAAAGTCTGAGTCAAAGAGAACCAGTTTTAGAAAACAACTTTGTCTGTGTCTTCTTGTCCCTGGGACGGATCCAGCTTTTCTG
>JAECMU010038563.1:2083-14995 GCA_016106625.1 Dracogyra subfuscus
CCCCCCCCCCCCCCCCCCCGAGTCATGTCCTGCCACTCTGAAACATGCCTATGAAATCAATTAAATACGGCCTGTAACTGTCAAAGACGCTCCCTTAACCCCCACCAGGGGCTTTGGCCTTGGACCCCAGCCAAAAAGAACCCCCCTTCAAAAATCCTGGCTACGGGCTTGTGTGGTACATGCTAAAAAAAAAAAAAACTAGGGGTGCTGTAAAAAAAAACACATCTCGTTGTACCGAAAATAAGCCATGAAAGGTACCATTTTCTGCAGTTAATACTTCGAGGTAAGGGTTGTAGTACTGATATTTATGGATCATAGCATGTAGTGTTTTTAAACACAAGCGTTAACAAGGTCGCCTATGGGACTTTAATTGGTATAGTCCAACCTTTACCAGTGGGCTATGTCCCGCCCTAGTCCGACTTGTGGCCGAAGTGACTGGGGGCGGAAAGTCTGGGGCCGAAGTGGTATGATGCCGAAACATCTAGGGCCGAACCTGCACCGGGGCCGAAACGTCCCAATACCGTCCGAATCAGAGTCCGAATTGTACGTTAGATTTCCGGTTCCGGTAAAAAGCTAAATAAACATTTGGAGGAAGAGAATGTGTTTTTCCATCTTGATCAAACATTTATTATATTTGTTATAACTTTGGTGAGTCGACTTGTCTGTGTTGTGGATTTTGTGTTTAAGTTATTTCCTGCTTCTGAAACTGAGGCAATAATCTGTTGGTAGTAAATAATGTTCTGCCTTAGGCTGAAAAAGAGTTCCAGTCCTAGCGTAGGGAAACCAGTTTCACTCGTTTTGGTGGGCATAGTTGATACATTTATCCTCCTTCGAAGAAACCTAACGCCCCTGTACTGGCTGTATATCTGCTGCATCACAAGAGAGTACAGCACAGGTTCATTTTGCATACGGGCGTCAGGTTTCATTGTGTAGAGTTGGTACTGGTTAACAACATGATCATCATCATGATCATGTGAACATGTAAGTTTAATATGACTGAACTCGAGAATTATCAAACTAAACATCTGTGTGATTCTGTGGCATCAGATTTACTATTTAGGGGAAAAACTAATTATAGACATAGTAGATAGCGACAATTTGGTTGTCGATGATTGCCAATGCATTAATATTATATCCTCGTGGCATGAGTTTTGACGCAGATAAGCAACGATCTCGTGTAGTGTAAAAATAACTATGTTTTTCTTGTTATTATTTACAGAAACATAACCTAATGTATATATATCATTAAAATATAAACATTAAAGTCAATATATAGTGAGATTTTTTGTTTTAGTTTCAGCTTACATGTGCATACTGTGTTATTCTAAACTTTTTGATGCGGTATGTATTTTGACGCGGAACGTCCAGATAACTTGTGAATGACCAATATACAAGAAAAACTACTCCAAACAACTGGAAACGATGTGTGGTGGTCCATAAATTCAATATTAATAATACACGTAAAAAATAACACAATTAAAATACATTTTAACCAGGGTGTCACATGTAAACCATATAGCCCAGTGCAAACATTGTCACTAGTTGCACATTGATAGGGTGGGAGTAAATTTGCCAGCCATTCGAGACTTTTTTGTTTGTTTATTATTAGTATTATTCAAAACAATGTCCACTGTACATTTCATGTGAAATATATATTATTTTAAGATGTAATATGCACTTGAACGTCGTTTAATCCTGACCCAATATAATCGTATGCAGTGCATATTAAATAAGGACAGGGGACTCCATAAAAATAGATTGACGTAGAGTTGATGTAATTGTCTTGTGTTTATTTCAATAGTAGCAGACGACAATGTTTCGTACAGCAGTTGAGTGAAATTCATTGGGAAAATTTGTAGATAGAGGGATATTTATGTATGTTAAAAAAGTGTCTTACGGAAAATAGTACTTTTAATGACATGACATTTTTTATTGTTTATACTTACCGCAAAGTGGCAAATTGAAAACATTGCATTATTCTTATCAATAAATAATACTTCCGTGAACAAAAGATTTTGCATTTGACATCATAGTTCTTCTTTGATGACGCACAATTGCTATTTAAAGATAGCGCGCCAGATTACATACCGCGTCATAACCGATACCCAGCCTTCCCCTACATGTCAAGGGTTCCATATCAATACTCGTAATCCACAAGTGAACTCGTATGGAAGACTTACTCGTATTATTACACGTTATAAACGTTTATAAAAATTAAAATGCACTAAATATTTATAATATTATATCTATATATTGTAATATCAAGAACTGTAAAGTACACAGGTAATAGTTTATTTATTTTGTTAAGTGCACATAATTATGATTGAACATACTTGTGTCAAGATGTTTTTATTGATTTGAAATTACACAAAAGTATACAAAACCTTATGGGAGGGCTGTGTGTGTGTATGTGATAATTTATCTATTCGGGCAAAAATTGTCTGGTCATTCAGGAAAAATGTGTCCATACACCTATGCACAAAACAAAATATATAATACACAAATAGTTGACTGAGGATGACATAAATAAGAAGCATGTATACAAAACAAGTGTCAAAATACACATTTACGGGAAATATCAAATATATCTGCATATCCATAAATCCCCATACGAGTTCACCATTACTTTTTACATACAAGTTCATTTTCCATAGAAGTTTTCCGTTCATATGAGTTTGTTTCCATATGAGTTCACTGCATCCCTCAATATCAATAAGGGGAGGGCTGGAGGTGACGTAAGCTAATAATAATATCTTGCTCAAAATTGTTTTTGTCACATGGTTGAGAATGGCAGAATAACATATCACAGGGATTCTAGAATTTGTATAAAAATTCACCAGCCATAAGAATAGATCAGTGGTTTAAAAAATGTACTAGCCACAATTAAAAACTCACTAGCCCTACTTTACACAGTAAGTAAATACAAAGTTACTTATAGTAATCATCACATATGTCACCTAAAGAGGGACACAGAGCTTAAAACCCCAAATATTGGGTGAGGTAGGACTACTAGGAGGGCAGTATAATCATATTTAGAAAATAGACTTAAAAGCAGCATTTGACAAGGGTGGGGTTTTTCACTAGCATTCTAGCTAGTAATAGTATTTATTTACTAGCCCAACATTGAATGTCACGAGCCATGGGGGTGGGGCTACCATAATCTAGAAGTCTTGCATAACACAAGATTATTAATGAGAGTAAATGAATATACCATTTGATGGGAAAACATTTATTTAAATTATTCTTTGTAATTCTATACATAATGAGCCTCAAGAACTGTAAACATTGTTAACTATGTTGCCCTTTTTTTTGTGAGTAAAATATATAGTTTGTACACACCCAATCCTGAAGGAACATTTTATAACAAAATGTACAGTTTCACCGTAAGGATGTCATCTATATTATTAAGTATTACAAGAAATGGACAGCACCAATCAGGGAATGGCATTGGTCATTGTTTGCACCTCCACAGCTTTTTGCTAAGAGAATGCACATGTATGCATCCTAGACCAGGGTTGAAAAAAGGCTATGGACAACTAAGAATTTTACAAAGGTAGTTCGTTGGGCAACCATCAAATTTAGGGTCTGGTGAGTATGGTAACAGTTAAAAAAGAAACACACTGAAACTGAATTGAATGTGACAAAACACGCAGCGTCTGTGTTGTCGCAAACTACAGAACTAAGCAGAAATATAGAACATTCTCTCAGGGCTTTTAGATTATGGTAGCCCCGCTCCCATGGCTAGTGATATTTAATGTTGGGCTAGTAAATAACTACATAAAAAAAGTCAAATGTAGTCAAGTCTATTATTTTAATATGAATATTCTGCCCCCACCCAACCCTCAAGGTGACATATCTGATTATTATTACTATTATTTAGTAAAATTGTATTGACCTGCTAAGTAAAGTAGGGCTTGTGAATGTTTAACTGTGGCTAGTAAGAAAATAAATTCACGGATTCCCATGGCTAGTGGATTTTATAAACATTTTAAACAACCTTATATCTATATTTTGACAGCGCCAGACTCAGCTCCTGTAGCTTTGTACCAGTTATTTCTAAAAAATAAAGCTCAAAACGTATTGCAGAAACTGGTCGTCATTGGCTTTATAGAATGGACTGGATATGCCATAAATATCTAGTGGACATACATTTTGACAGTTGTTATTAAATGTATAGTAAAAATTAATCACATTTAATTAGCTTATGCTATTCTGAGACAAAATAAAAATCTATCTTGTAGTTTTAACTCCTACTAATGTGAGCACATGTGTGCAAATAAAAATAACAATGGAATTTTCCATTACTACAGGGATTATTCCAAAGGTCAGTTAATTGATTGTCTTTGTTAGTTACTAGTATAGTTTTAACTTTAAGCAATTACCATACAATAAGAATAGATCTTACATGATGACATAACCATCTAAATATTATTTTTTATAAACAAGTATGTTTTTATGCTTTGCAATATGATGACAAAGTGCATAATTTTTAGTTAATTTAAGTTTTTGTGGGAGAGGGGTGACAAATTTATTTATATTTTCATATTTATTTTATAAGTAGCCTACTAGTGTAGCATTTAGAATATCTCTATCTAGTACCTTGTACATATAGCAGAACAGCCACTCCGGGGAAATCCTTTACTGGCGATTTCATCTCTCTTGCATCACTACAAAGAGGACTGCCACTCAGAGTAGTTTACTGAAGCACACACAGGTCTTTTTGTTCTGCATTACTTCTTAGACAGTACAAGTCAAGGTGCAAACCTTGGCTGTTTCGCATTTTGTCTTCACCCCTATATTATAAATGGGATTTAATCTTTATAAGTTAGTGGTAATGTGTAAAAAAAACAATATATTTTTTTTATTTATTTATACTGGATTTCTTTTTCAAAATTGTTATTTGAGTTCATACTGGTTTAAAACTTAATAAATTTTTATTATATGAATTTTAAATTTTGTCAGTTTCCTTTTGATACAAATGGACTACATACGATGTGCACATGGTTATTATTCAACAAAGAACAAACAAGTTTTGATTTTGGCTATTCAGTTATATTTCAATGTGATAATTGGAAGGTTAGTTTAATTTGAGAAGGGCCAATAATATTTTTCTTCAACTGGCCCTACTGGTGAACATGATTTTCATATTAGTTTTCAACCCTGCTAGCCAGTCTTCCACTGGGATAATATTACATTATATTTGTAATAAGACACAATTTATGCTTCACAGGTTTGTAAAAACACTTTTTGACAAAGTGCAGTAACTGCATCCTAGCCAGTCTTCCATAGGAAGGATATTAAATCCCTACGTATAAAACTTTGTAATAAAACATTAATTTATGCTTCACAGGTTTGTAAGACTAACAAACACTATTTGACCATCTACAATGTCTCGAGAAGATTCCAGTCACCAAGAACGCCAGCCACTGCACAAGGATGGCTTTGATACTGATGTTCACCTCGATGCCAACGGACACCAGGACCAGACTGAGGCCGACCCGGTGTCTGTGTCACTGATACAACATGGGAAACCTCCTGACAGAAACGGTCTGTCGTACACGTCAGAGCCAATGTTCCAGGATGTGATGGAGAGTCCTTACAAGGACACAACAGAGTCCGACCCAAACCTGCGTCGGGTGGGATCCTCCGACCTGCTCCCGCGTCCCTGGGGGAACTTCCAGCAGGTGCTGGTCATGTCGTATGTTAGCTGTGTGTTCTTCATCATTACAGGAATCTTCGCTCTCAAGTACACGCAGAGGGCCATGATGCACCAGTCCAAGGGTTTGCTGGGAATGGCTCAGAAAGACATCAAGCGGGCTGTTCACCTGATCTACATCAGTTTTGTTGTTGGTCTCCTGCTGCTTGTTCTTGTTCCCATTATCATCGTGTGTAGCGATGGCTGTTGAATCCGTTCTCAACACGCATGGAGTCTTGGTGCAGGTTTCCTTTTCATGGTGCAGTTGGGTTTTTTCATAGCTCTTGCTCTGGAACTTTTGAATAATTTTGCTTTTATGTGAAACAGGTACTATTTTTGGGGTATGTGTCATTGTGGGCTTGTTTAACTTTCTAGACCAGACATTGACTAACAGAGTGATGGAACAAGTGATATTTTAACAGAACACATACCGAACCAGTCCCTCAAATTAAAAGTAAATGAGGTATGGTACTTATTACTATATTTAACATTTAAATGGCATGGTCAACTTAGGTTAAGTATCTGAGACCACATCCAAATTAACTAAAGAGGTGCTTGAATTGTGTGCATTGCCTTACCCAGTAGGTAGGTTGATTTTAACCACTGTGTATCTTCTTTGTTTTATTTATGAATACCATTATAGTTTTATGCAATGATTATAAACACATGAGGTTTTTTTTTCTTACTTTGTTTATGGACCAAGTAATTTGTTTTTCCAGCAGAAAACTCTTGTAAACTCACTACTTTTACGCAGTCTTTAATCTTGAAAAAGTGGATTCTTTTATCTGGCTTCTTTTGTTAAATAATTGGTATTAGAAATGTTCAGGAACAAAAATCTTTACAAGTGTATGGAATATTCAGTATTTTGTACAATAAACTGATGTTGCTATTATATTGCTACCCTTGGACTTCAAAATTCACTAGCCTAATGACAAACGTTTGTAGCTTCACTATCAACTTACACAACTACCAAATACCAATTTCTCTCTCTCTTTTGTGTTAACTTATTGTTCAAACTTGTAATATGATGCTATATGCAACTGCAACAATACTATATAACTTTTGATATTGAAATTTAGCCAGTGTAATGTTTATATTATTTGTTACATTCTCTTGTAATTCGATTTATGATAAACACGAAAATTTGTGAAATTGTATTTTAATTTTAATGAACATTTTATGTGATATAATAAAACAGAACACTTCAACAATTTGTTTTGTGAACAACAATTTTGTTTTGTAAAATTCTGAATCAGTTTTTTGTGTTTACTTCTGCAGGACTCGCATCACCCAGTCCATTGCTAAATTTACCAACTGCTAATTTATATATACATGTATATATATATATATATATATAGTGGCTACAACAATGAGTCTTTAGTTAATAAAAAAATCCTTCAATTAAGTAAGTTTTTCGAGGAAATCCTCTACATATGTCTGAAAGTAAAATTGGTTCCAGTATGAGCCCAGTGAATGTATAGAATCCTACAGTGTTAATGTGCTTTCACCCCTGATGTATAATCATGATCTTTTGCCATTAGGCTGGTGAACACATGTACTTGAATAATGTTATACATGAACAGTATAAATAGCATTTAATAACAGGGTCACACAGTATCTGATGTAACTAAATGGCCCAACAAAGTATCATAAGTGTACGAAACTGGAGTATTTGGACATTTTTATTTGATTCGGGCAAAAATCAGAACCACCCCACCCCACCCCCGCCATTACAAAAATTGGATTGTACCCCTGTGCAGAGTATTATTTGTGTATATATATATATAACCATACATACATACATACATACATACATACATACATACATACATACATACATACAACAAAATTATTAGTTTTTATTTGTCAACCGGTATTAAATTATAATTGTCAATGTCCCACTTGGACAGTCCTATTGACTTTTATCATGAATTGATTTTTTTAAATATTTGTAATTTTATGTTGTTAGGACTAATAGGAGTATATTTATATATTCGTGGAACACATTCCTCCTGTGTATTAAGTAAAATGATCTGAACGTTTTTTAAGTAGTTGAAATTTGACATGTCATAATTGTGAAAAATCATGTCAAAATGTTTACATATGACCAATATATAATTTATTGAAAACTATTTTGATTTTTCTTTCATTACCATTAAACATTTACCTTGTGCAATACAACCACAGGAGCCTTTTTTCCATGAGTGTATTTCATTGTTATTTAGGTGTAACAGTAATTTTATAATTGAATTGGTTATAAATCAGAAAAAAACAGGCCTTTGGAAATTTGCGAGTGATTGTTTCATTCGCTCGTGTAAGTATAGTTTGCATAACACATTTTTGTCCACGCATGACATCATTTACACGGTTATGGCGGGTTATGTAAAAAATTAAATGGTTTAATATGCAAATTTTCAATTCTCAGAGGCCAGCAAATGATTCATTATAAACTAATGCCATTGTCAACTGTTTATAAAACACTGGCAAAAAGGCTTATGATAGCACTGGTGTCCAACTGTTGTTTAACCATACATTTTATTAATCTTTTTCATTTAATTCTTCTTTGAATATTTTTGGTGTAAAATCAAGAGGAATGTGTTGTTACACATTAACATTTTCATAAATTATTGGTGTTTTATTGATGTATTTTTAGTATGTTCATGCTTACAAAATGAATATACTTGCAAACAAAATTTCCAGTGCACCCACTGAGTCCCAATAAAATGCCTCAAACAAATTTTGTTAACAATTGAAATATGTGACTCATGTGGATAAGTCAAATCACCTGATTATGTTTATAAATAATCAAATAATTAAGTTCTTGAAAACGATTTGGTTTTTCTTCCAATACTGTACGTGTATATTAATAACCGGACATCCTCGGGACCCAGAAAAACTTCTGGTGTATAAAGGTATCCTGTTTTGAGAGGTTAAGTTTAAAGCGGATTTTGAAAAAAAAGACTGAAAAACGTCCAGTTTTGGAGAAATTCCGGTTTACAGAGGGGCCGGTCTTTAGAGGTTTCACTATGTGTGTATATATATATGCTTAGTATACCTCTTTACAGGGTTGCACCATCAATCTTGCTTTTGTAACGATATGAGTATTATATTTTTCTAAATGTACTTTGTATTGGTGTATTTCTGTCAACAGCTCTATGCATTCTAATCTTGTATTGATTCATGCATGTCAAATCATGATATGCACTTGCTATTATAGTCAGACCCATGATAGCTATCACTATAGGCTTTGGTAATAGTATGATGTGGATTAAACTTTGTTTATAATGCATACGGGAACAAATGGTGATATGCAGGGAGCATTTTGTTGAGTATTGCATCACGATTAGGGACACACGGTTTAGAGGTCGTTACTCAATTTTAAAACATTAAACAGTAGATGCTAATCAATTGACTGGAAATTTTGCTAATCAAGAGTTTGATAACAAAATGTTACATTATTTGAATAATGATAACACATGGTAAACTCTGTATGTTGGTTTTAGTTACAATTTGTTATGGCTTATATGACTCATAGATCATAGCATGTGGTCTGTTATAGAATACCACGACTATAACATCAAGTGCCTGGGGTGAAACTGAATTCACATTTAGAACTGGAGTGATTTTTTATTCTTCTTTTCATACACTGATCATTTAAATGCATATTTATGTATATTCAAGACATCACACCTACCATAATGTATATTTCTTTGAATCTGTTTAATATTGACATGATGGGTAAATATATGTGTATGTGTAATATCATTTTTGAATATAAACTGCTAGTTATATATTTCAAATTCTTCCTGTATCTATAAACATATATGGACAAAATGAACATACATACACTTAATGTATCGATATATTTTTTAGTTTGGAAACCGGCAAACATATATATCTGATGTAATATAAAGGTAACTTAATATTAACACTAATTTACCCCTCTCATGAACTGCCATGGATACTCACAGGTGTTTTAAAGATGTATTATTATTATTATTATTTATGTCCGTGATTATTTCGATGTTATATTTAAAATGTGAATAGGTTACATATACACGTCATGCTAGTACATGGTTGTCCTTTAATATGGAGCAAAATACACATGGATTTGGTTGGAGTGTGGTACTAGAACTACATATAGGTTAATTGTTTGGAGTGCCATTTATCTTAAGTATAGTACATTTGTTTAGTTAATACACATTCCACATTCTTGTGTATTTATATGTTGTGTAGAAGTAACTACATTTTATTGTTTTATATGTGTAATGAGTTGAGAAAGACTAAGCAGTGGCTTTGTTTTGTCTCGTGTACTTTGTGTTCTCCAATTTTATTTTTAACTACATTTAAATGGGATAGTTGCAAAAACATATTAATTTACACACAAAGTGAGTGAGAGAGAGAGAGAGAGAGAGAGAGAGAGAGAGAGAGAGAGAGAGAGAGAGAGAGAGAGAGAGAGAGAGAGTAAGTATAATTGCAACAAAGACAACAAAGCTAGTAGTATATACACACACACAGATATTTATTTAAGGTGAAGCGTAACTTTGCCACACTTGACTTTTGGCCTCAGATTACAGTTATCTTCCCATTTGGTTGTCGAAAATCCGGAAATGTAACCGCGCAAGTAGTCCACTGTTTGACTTTGATTATTTCATGGCAGACAGCTATGAGGTGGCAACTATTTGACTGAAGTGACTGGGGAGAGCATGTAGTTTGTAAACATGTGTAACTTGTTGACATTGAAGACTTGTTTGTGGTAATTCCGGCCCATGCAAAAGTAGTGCTTTTTGTGTAAAATGGGTGTTCTCCGGCCTGGTTTAGAGGGTGTGTCTGTTTAAACCAATATGCTGGGAGAAAGAGCCGGACAACAAGGGTTGTCCTTTTCAGGGTATTTGTCCCCCAGGCAGGCAAAGGTACATACAAAAATTCACGGGCCTGCTGATATTAATAAAAATGTTATAGCCACTAAGGCTATATAGAAACATATAGGAAAATTAATTGTGGTCTAAGGCCTTTTCATCATTAGCCACCATTGGTTTTTCCTCTAGACTCTTTTGATCTGGTACACAACTGATTAACTTTCAATTGTGCAGTTGGTTAGAATAATAATGAATATAGGAATCATTTGTCATGTCTAACGGTATAATTTTACTTTTAATACATATTTAGTATGTATACTTTACATACATACAAAAAGAAATATTACACATGCATTTCCATAACAAGACTTGAAACAATTAAAGGGAACATTTTCAACAACAATGGATTATGAATTTCATAATTGGTCATGACATCCGATCATGTTAAGTAAATAAATGTTAAGTGTTTCACATCGTTACAAAATAACATTCCATGATATGAAATGGCTTAATTTGTATCATACACTTAAAACTTGGTTCAATGATTTCAGCCTCGTATAAACTGAAATGCAGACTGAAAAAGGTGACGGGTAAATCACACTACTTGCACAGTCAATGGAACAAGTACTGGTTTCGGAAAAGATTTACTCTTTCTGTGTAGTGTTTATCATAGTGTTTATTGATTTAAGATACAAATCAGAAGGAAAGTTCGATTTTGTTTGAAATATACGCACTTCATTCCAAATGATTCTTAAGTTCGTGTACAAAATATCTCAGTATTTTAGTGCGATTAATGCTATTTATCATCATTATTACTTCTATAAAATCATTTGTACAGGCAAATTTCTTTGTTTAACTAATGATATACATTGTATTTATAAACGGTGACGGAAAATGTAGTTTACAGTTATGTTACATGCACAGCAGTTGTAGCTTGGTATTAGTGGTGTTTTTCATTAATAATGCATTGTTGTAAAATTATTTTTATCGAATCAAGGTTGGTTCACTTAAAGTATATTTTTAATATAAGAACTGCTTATAAAGCTTAAGTGAAATACATTTATTTTTATCCATGCGAAAGTGTTTACTTACAACAGAATATTTTCTTATAGTTAATACGTTCCCATTAACTTAAAAGCACAAATAGAAGATTTTCGATATACATGTATATGTTAAGACTTTTGTTTTTATCAGGGGGTACGGAGGGTAAAACTATATACTATAAAATTAATTTTTATATTAGTATTTTAATTGTTAGATAGATGATGGTAAAATAGCTATGGTTTAAAAAGTGTCAAAGCGCATGCAATGCAGTGTCCACTTTTAAAAGATTTCAAACCAATAACTACTTGGTAGGGGTATTTAGTGTCTGGTTTTGTGGGGGTTTTACCCCCAAGAAAGCCTGATTGTTATTACATATGTTTTAATAGGGACTTTAAAAAAGGAAGAAGAAGAAAAAGAAAAAAAAGACTAGTTGGATATGTGAGTTTTATCTATGGTCATTTTATCAATACTTGTTATTCATTAGATATTATTACATAATCACTGTTAATGTACAATTTTGTAATGCAAAATTATCACTGTTACTACAAATTTAAAAACAGTTTGTCTACCTGACATCTGTTGATATGTTGTCTGTCCTATGCATATGTTTGGATTTACACTTTGTCGTTTAAAATAAAATCTAAATCATCTTCGCAATCCGTAATGTATTATACTACATTGTATACGGAATAGTACGTTGGGCCTCCAAAGATGAATCTAAATATGACTTTAGAAAAAGAGTAAAATTTGTTACCTGAAATGTGAATTATGTCTTTTGTTTCTGTACTTTGTTAATGCCAAAATAATAATATGATGTCGGTATATTTTTCCAGTAAAGGAAATGTAACGTTGGTGTTAAACACAACTTTAAAAAAGCTACTGGTGAGTAACAGTCTTTGTGTTCGATCTGTCCATTTAGACTTCATTTTTGTTAATAAAATATTGTACACCTTTTTATTAGTTTTCATTCATTACACAGGATCTAATGGTGTTCACACATGACGTTTTTAAAGCTAATTAACGAACATTGGCCCAGTGTACCGCATTTCCTCTTATACACATTCGATATAGTATCATGTTACAGGAAATACGTATTATCAGGAATTATGTAAAATCTTAGAACATTTCAGATATCATACTACCTGGAATTTAGTCATTTATTTCATACATGCACATTTATACATAGTTTTGACAGGTCCAATTTAGACCGGTTTCACTGTACCAAGACATTGTTTTATTTGTCGGTATTACTGTATCGTTGAATTCTCTCCAGGGCCGTAGCTAGCCCGGGGGGGGGGGGGGGGGGGGGGGGCG